>QFET01002717.1:0-135273 GCA_003316355.1 Tuber calosporum
GGGGCGTCTTCATCACAGGGTGGGAGGGGGCTGGATAGGCGTGAACGGTCTGTGGCAGGATAGGGTCCTGCACAACTAGAGCACATGAGGGGGGAGGTGGGACAACACCCAGCAATGGACTTAGTGTTCCCGCCTTTGGGGCATGTGGGATTAGGGCAGCAGTTGGCCGCATGTGTATGTGCTAGAGCACACAGGGTACAGGTGGGGGTGGAGGCTTTGCACATAGGGGAGGGGTGACCGTAAAGCCAACACTTCCGGCATTGCATAAACTTTCCTGAGGAGTTGGCCTTTTCGACTTTGCGCGGACGGGAGATCAGGCGGATGGTGGAGCCAAGTCTGATGACATCGTCAGGGGCCACGGTGACTACTACAGATGTAGTGGTCTTGGTTGCTCGAATGTCAGGGTCGGTTTGGAGGAAGCGTGCTGAGTACATAACGACTTCAGTTGCATTGTGAACTGACTCAGTGAGGATAGGGAAGGGGTTAGTCTGGTCCTCCGGAAGGTAGGCTTTAGGTAAGCTGTGGATGGCCAATTGGACCTTGTTTTGGGCAGGGCGGAAAGGATGGTAGGGGTTGTTTCCTACTGGAAAAGCTTGGTTAAGATGGTTAGTCATGGCTTGGTAGTAGCGTGAATAAGCAGTAGACGGTGTGTGTGGGTCGGTGGCCAAGAGTCTGGGAGATCCCTTTTGATTGACATGTGCAGAAAAGGACAGTGGGAAAGGCCAATTGGCCTGCCTCAGGACTGCAGCCATCAGGTCGGGGGTGGTGGCTGCCATACGGTCAGCATCTGCATGAAGTGCGGGTGAGGTGCGTGGAGCGAATAATCTGCGCTCGGCGGAGGGCAACAGTGCTGGACCTCGAGTCTGAGGGCCGCTGTCGTTAGACGCTACGACTTGTGCCGATGTGGTTGGCTTCTTCCATTTGCCTTTGGTACCTGGTGCAGAGGATGGTCCTGCTGCAACAGCAGCATCCCTTAACTACGGGCGACTGCTAACCATTTATACACTTTTCACAGTACTTATGTTGGCCATATAAAAGATGAATCCTTGGAAACTTCGGCCATGGTCTAAACAGTGCGAACACCGTTTAACCCTGAAGATTCATGACCCCACTACAGCAAATGATCCCACTGACTATCTATTTCTCTGAGGGTGTCAAGCACTCCACCAGTAGATAGCCTTCGATATCTTTGCCAAATGAACTAAGTTCAAATTGATGCCGCCAATTTTTGAACATCATACGGAATACCAGGTGATCAGTCTAGATGGCCGTCTTTCCTGTATATATGCACTTATGTGCAGATGCATGTGTATTATCAAGAATGCAGAATATGCATGAGATCCACTTGGATAAATTACTCTGTCATCTTTCACCGAGGCTTAGTAGTTCTGGATACGATCCTACTTCTTGCCAGTATTGGTTGTAGTCAATATGGTCACATCCCGGCGCTATCTACCATCACATCTTTAGACTCAATAGTCTAGTACCATATCCCATATGTGTAACAACAGCTTATTCCGGAGGATGAGGAGAACTGAAGGCTTCTGACTCCTCAAGTAGTCATGAAGGTTTCTATACCTGACTGTCTGATCTAGGCTGATTTCTAGCTTGATGTAAGTTGCAATGGAATAACACCAAGAAGCGACGGTATTCGGTTCAGTGTCCAGCCTTGAGGGACTATCTTCCCATATCCAACAAGTTATCACATGCTTAGCAAAAGAATATAGAAATGTTCCAGATTCACTGCTTGAATAGAGACCCACTTGACACACTAAGATTCATCTAAGTTGCAGAGTTGAGGGTTGAGTACTATCGACAAGGCAAGTTGTCAGAGGTAGACAAAGTCAGCCTTACTTTTGAACTTCTTGCATTAGCTGCAAAGTAATAGCACTAGTACATCTATTTGCATATCAGCCATATTGCAATTCGACGGGCCCGAGTTATCTTTAATCCATGCAAGGAATTAGACACTGAACGATGATTTTATGTGCGCTTTAGGTCCAGATTCGTCAGTCGCTAAGAGCACGATCACACTCTGGACGAATGGACTGTTTTGATAACGAAATTAGAAAAGGTTCAGAATTTGGCCAATGGAATCATATGGCTTGCCAGTACATTACATAATGATGCAGCTTTTGTGAATAACAAGCCCCGCTTTGTTAAGACTCTCAAGTTGCAAAATTTCTAAGGATTAAGACTCCACACCTGTAAGAATATATTAGCTACCTTTACCCGTTTTGCAATATACGCTATTAGGTGGAAGATATTACTTCTTTCAACTAGATAGTTATCAAGGGTAAAATCATATCACATGAGGGAAGCGACTATAAAGAATTAGGTACTAAATGACAAGGCAAGAACCGGGGCGGCTCTGGGAACTGAAAACCCAGGCCTTAAATCTCCATAGCCAACTCCTCAAAGATTAAGATATTAGATTCTGAGATCAAACATGAGAATACTTGGAGAACTCTGATTGACAATCACAGTCAGTAGAAATAAGGCTTCCCCTGCTGCAAGGAGAGTCTTTTGCAATACACTGTACCACTCCTGAACTAGTGATACAATCCCTTGAGGACTCAATAAAATGTAGTGCTTTATAAGCTGAGAAATCTACATCAACTTTATCCGAGCTTCAGAAGGTTGAGGCTTCAACACCTGTAGTTCACCTGGTTAATCGAACTTAAGGGATCACCTCTATGTAAAATGTTGATACTTAAGATAGCTACTTGCTAAGAAAGAAAATGATAACATTAAGGGAAAGAAGGAATCCTCGATGCCACTGCTCCCAATCAGGCCTGGAGCAATAGAGTGAGAAGGCAGTAAAATAGGACTAGGTGAGTCCACTGATCCAAAATATAGAACAAGGCTGTTTCTATCGTATAAGGATAGAAGGGTAATTGAGCTTTACTTTATTTTGGGTTTGGCAGGGTTATATTCTATTTCTTTAGTTAATTGGTTTACTGGGAAAAGCCCGATAGCAATGGTTTGGTTTTATTGTATTTTGTTAATTAAGTATGTCAATTAGGCAGGACCTGTTTAGCAATTGAAAATTATTAACAAGTTTACCTGAACAGAGTTGCATATCACAAGGTTGAAGGCGTTTTATTAAACACCCAGAATATAGTCTTTATTAAACAAGATACCCTATGATACTTAAGTGAACAAAGTCTTGTAGAGTTGAAAGAGCCGCTAAGTGGCCGAAGCTTTCTTGCCCACCACCTCACCCAGGGTCAATACACTTAAAGTTCAGCTTAGATTGAAATATCTACCAGAAAAGGGGGTTTGAAGAGAAACTACTTTTTCTTTTCATTATCGTGCTACTGATACTGTATCAAGTAGCTCTTGGGCACTGAAGGCACCTGCTACATTTGATCCCACGGATGTATCTGACCCCAATATATGCTGCTACAGCCAACAGGATTCCTGGGTCTAGGAATTGTTACATCACAAGAGTGATGATGGATATTGGTAACTAGTTAATCACATCAGGTTCTAACATGCAGATATGCTAGATACTAAGATTAATGTATAGGTCCCAATGTCCTATTTGAAAGAGTACAAAGCTGAACTTGATTAGCATTAGAGTAGGTAGAAGTGGTGCACTGGGTACTGCCGGACACATTGTCTTGTAGTTCCATGACTATGGCAGTAATTACAAGTGCAGAGCTCCTAGCCAAGCATAGTAGTCAACTATATCTTTTAAGAATGGAGGTGTATAAAGGGGAGAGTGGTAAAGGCATCAGTTTGAGTCCCTTGCTAGAATACGGGGGCTCTGCCGATGTTATCGGTCAGGAGAGTATTACCACTGTCTCAACGCATAGTAAGTTTGATCACAATATCAAACTAGATTCTGGGACTAAACCACTCTCTGGACTGATATACCCAGTCTCTAACTAAGAATTGGATATGCTCAATGACTAAATCATGGAGCCTCAAACAAGGGCATACTGCAGCAGTATCCGTCTTCACTCCGATGGCCTATCTTCTACGTACTCAACTGAGATGGAATATTGCTCTTGTCCATAAACTATTGATAACTCAATACAAGAATGAATAAAAATATGTTTAGCTTTTCAATAAATGGACGAGCTGGGTGATCAGCTTGGAAAGGTCACAGGGTTCCTCAATCTGAACTTGAAGAAGGGCTACTATCTCATGTGGATCACAGTTGATATAAGGTGGAACACTGCCAGCAAGTGTCGTTTTGGCCTCATGGAATATATGGTGAGGGCATTTACGCTGTGCAACCCACTATCTACCTTTCTGAGTATGATCAAGAGCGTGTTCAGAGATCTGCTTGATACTAGAGTCATCGCCTATATGCATAATATATTGATATATTCTAAGAAAATTACTAAATAAGTTTACATTTTATCTCAAGTAATTGTAAGGCTGCTAAAAGCTGATCTTTGTATAACTATTAAGACATCTACCTTCAATCAAAGAGAATGGGAATTCTTAGGCTATAAGACATCTGAGCCTGGGATATGTATAATGATTAAAAATACTAAGGAGATCAAGGCTAGACACACTCCTGGCAATGAACCGATGTCTAGTGCTTCATAGACTTTGTAAACCTCTACTGGCATTTCTTAAATGCATTTGGCAAAGTGGTGAAAGCATTAACTGATCTTACCAGGAAAGCTGTAACTATGAATGCTATTGTGCTTACTTGCGGTCATTTGCATAGGTAAAGGAGCAGTGCACCACAGGTGCCATGCTGAGACACTTTGATACCTCTGATCCTACTAAGTTGGAAAAAGATACTAGTTTTGTCTAACGAACCATAAATTAGTTAGTATAGCTTACCAAACCTCAGCCCCACCAGTCGTCCTACAGGGATGTGGACAGTAACAATTTATTACACCTATAAACAGGCATTACAACTATATGTACCAAAACTGCATGGAGGTACTTTGGGACAGAGTTAGGGAGAGCAACCAAGAAAGACGAGGTTACCCTGATCCAGACTTGAGTAGTTAAGGGCCGGTTTGGCAACACTGCGACTATTCCGTTCGTCGCCCGTTTCCTATACAAAGTGACTATTTCGAAACACAAGGACACCAATTTTTGTATAAGGAACAGTCAATGAAAGGAACGCTGGCAGCGTTGACAAACAGGTCCTAACTAGTTTGGGCAGTGATACAGAGCTAGAGTTAGGTAGGGTAGCCCATCTAATCCAAGTAACATGAAAACAGTATTATGTAGGGTAACCTAGTTAGACCTGGTGACCCTCTTCGAAGTTTAGGCACAGTAACTACTGGGACAAGGTAACCAAAGATTTGAAAAGAACAATATAAGAAGTATACAGTCTTGTAGGCCTCAGTCATCTGTATAATCACCTGATACATAGTTCCTGCAGTAAGTCTAGAGAGAGGAGATATTGGACTGGTTGTTAACTGGCTGTGATGGAGTATCAATTAGACCTGAGACACTATTTGAACTATGAAGAGCCCTAATTACCCTAACTTGGCAACTACATATGCCAAGAACAATCTCAAGTTAGCCTACTGAATTATTAAATGAAATGCGAAATACTACAATAGTCCCCTTAAGGTTCTTTGGCACGTTTTGGCAATTAAACTTTATCCCTTTGGCCCTGGCCTTTTCAAATTGAGTGCTTGAGGGAAAGTACTACAGTTGATGAAACACTTGCCAATTCGTCAGAACCCAGGAGGTAATCTAACAGTATATATGTCACCGCAGTCCATAGAGCTAGTGTCACGCTTCCAGATACTTATCAGGGTGGGTGACAGCCCTTCTGGCTAGGTTGTTTTTATTGAGGCTAGCAGGTGATCTCATAGTACGAAAGGAGCCTTATATTCTAAATTGAGGCATCGTAGTGCTTCAAAATTACCCATGGGGGGTCCAGGACCTGGGGAAGTATCTCCGGAAAAACCTACACTAGTCAAGTACTGATAGTTCCGGTACTATACCATTTCTGAGTGACATAACAGGACCCTACAGGTGTACAGTCATATAACTGTGAATGGAGGTCACCAAATGGTAGTATATTGGTAGCGCCAATTTGGCCAAGTTAGTAGAAACAGTTACCAGAAGAGCCATATTGTCACAGCACATCTGCCAATAACCTAAGTAGACCAAGTAGACTGCATTGGTTGAATAATCAAAAATGTCCTAGGGCTACTAAGTCTCCAATCTAGGTATGAGTCCAATGTCAAATTGTTATTATGCCATTGACAAGAAAGTAATCTGCAAGGTTTTTCTGTCCTTCAGACATTCTTAAATGCATTGAAGAAGCCCTTGCAGATTAAATAGCCAGATCTCACTCCTGTCATCTACAAACTCAAAAATTGATTATAGAAGCATTATCTGTCAGATCAACCCTCCTCGGGGCAGCATGCTCTTTAAAAGTCGCCAGAGGAATGGGTTTCATTGCACTTATAATTCTACTTAAGTAAAGTTCAACAGGACTCTACCCTTATTACAAACCATCCTCTTAAGAAGAAATTGGAATTAAGTGTTGCTCCAGCTTAATTATATTATATTTTACAGCTTAATTGATTTATTTTATCTTTAACTACAATGAATTTTGCTTGGAGTCTTTTGGTGTTGTCAGAACCATAGGATCAATCATCCCATAGGGTGGCACCATTACAGCATATTGTTAATCTCTGCGCTTAACTCACTATTTAGAATTCTCACTCCTCAAGACCCTTTTTGTGATACCTACCAGGAGTGGTATCCTTCTATCAAAAAAATAGTGTAGGGTGGAAACTACTATACCAGTAATGTCTCTTACATTCTCACAAAGAAGTTCGCCAACCTCTTCCAGGCCACAAGTGGACAATGTTTATCTGGGAGACCTACCAGGCAAATGGATGAAATCGGTTACTAAGTTTATTGAAGAGGTACTCAAGGAGCTGTCTGTAAAGGATAGATCTTGTTTGCTCCTCATTCTAGCATACTCATGGTATTCACAAGCCCTAATCTGACCTTGGTATTACCTTAGTCAGTCCCTGAACTGGTTTCTATTAATCATTTTACATACAAAGTCGTTGCGCGATTCCTTCTCCACGCAGCAGGCTGAGGATCAAGGAATGGCAGTCCTAACTTGAATGCTTGGTTGCAGATAAGCAAGGTCATTTTCGTGATAAAATAGTAAATATCGATACTGACCTGTTAAGAAATGTACCGAATCTCTAGGACCAGAAAATCCAAATAGGGCAAGTACAGAAGATCCATTCCAAGGGCCTAGAGTAGACTGTAATTGAATGAGTCAGTTTTGATTCCGAAAATGATAACCTCATAGATCAAGCTTTTCCTCTTCGTCTTGTTTATTGGGGACCATTAAACTTTAAACTACATTTTGAGAAAGTAATGATAAATATTGACTGGCACCAATATTTGAGTCTACAGTCTAGGAGAGCTTTGGGTCTTAAATGAACCCCTGGTTAATCGCAGAATTCCTGGTTTGCTCTCGCTGGGACAGCACATCAAGCAAGCAGATCTCTGATCCCTTCAAGCACTCAAAGGAGGTTACCACAAATTGCTTGACTAATCATGGAGAAATCATTTTGCAAAATCTAAATCATTGACTGAGGCCACTGTACTTCCTGTAGTTTCAACTTTAGCATGAATTATTTTAGAAGATGAAAGGCAATATGCAGTAGCAGACACAACTGCCTTGCTGACCAAATTATATAGTCCTATACTACTTGTCCCTCAGACAGTACCAGCCGCCCAAGCAAAGCGAACAGGCAAAGGTGGCAGGACAACTTTTGCATGTGCAGGAATATATTCAGCTATGGCTCATTATTCCCCATCCTTGTAGGCTCGAGGATCACCTGCTGGGCATGTTTTCCACCATGAAGCTCTGTGTATAAAGGGCTCTTGTGAGGTGCTAAAACATTTTCTACTGGGTTCAAAGTTGAAAATGAGATATTGTTATTTCCCAGATTCCGATAATTATACCAAGTGGTAGCATACACCGACTTTCAACAATTATAGAGGGTTATGGATAAGGTACTTGCAGCAAGGATGCCCCTAGAACGAGTATGACTAGAATTATAGTTATAGCATCAGGAAGGCTCTTAACCTGGTTTGGTGGACCACTATAGCTTCAATTATGAATATATGGGGCTCCGGGCGGGTATCTGAGGATGAGCAGGTGGAAATATCCCCCAGGAGGGAGTACCATCAAAGTTGGGCCTGAGCCAGGTGATTCTGAGCCCGCATGCAGTAGTGCTTGTTCCTCGTTCTACCTCCTTGATTAAAGGAGAATTTTAGATAGACGCAAGTCGCAATAAACTATAAAAAAGACTGGACAGCAAGATGAACAGGTGGAAGCCTTCATGGACTATTTTCTGTTGAAATTTCTTATTCGTTTTTATATAAATATTTGCTTGAATATATCGTATATTCTGTTTGTTGGTTAGTGTTTCGGCAATACCTATTATAGCGCATACATTACTACAGCCAGGACATACGGTGCGTTAATTTCTGTTATATTTCATTATTACGATAAGGATTCTGATGTATATTTCTTTATCTGGTATTCGGGTTATTTCGCTTGCTTATCACATATTTTTAAAGGTTATTGTTCCGTCCTTTATGTCTTATCATCCACAACGAAACCTCTCACACCACTTTAGTTTTATATAAATTTTTGGAATTTTCTTGGCAGGTTTTCAGGGTCAAATACGTTCGCACTAATGGTTTTCCCACTGACGTTACGGTAAAACACGTTCGTACTGATATTTTTCCCTCTTTTATATACTTTTAGATAACGGGAGGGGGCACTCTTATTTATATAGGGGATACCGCCCACTTTTCTCGCTTAGAAGAATAAGGAACAGACTACCTACCAATCTACCTTCATAAATCTACCTCTCCTCATCAAGGCATGCACGCAATACTCACTTAGAATTGCGTTAGTATAGCCCGATAGATATAAGATCGTGCCCATACAGATTTGAACAGGTTATGAGCCCGGGCCTCCTATATGTTTAAGAATAAACATTTACATCCTCCAACAGACCACAAAACCTCACAATCAAGAAAGCAAAACCCCTCCTGCCCTCGATCCACGTTTCCTACCAGAATAATACCCCGAAATATTTTTCTCGGCAAACTTTATTTCTCGGCACGAAACATCGACCAGACGAAACGCTCATTCTTGATGAAGACAAACATTCTCGGCCTCGGCATTACACAAGTCTCGGCGAAACACTCTCGGCATTAAGCACTACTTAACCGCGCTCTTTTTACCGTTCGCCTCCGGCTCCTTCTTTTTCCTCTATTTATGCGCGCAAGCGTTACCCACCACTTCCCCGCATACTTTATCAACTACTAGGAAGTTAACACATCTAAGGGAGGACACTCCCTAGAAAATCCTTGATAGGTAAACGTGTTACTTTCAGGCTTGATAAAAGTTGTGTGGACTTAAAGGGGGTGTTTAGCCACAGAGGACAATTCGAAGAACACAACTTGTGTAACCAGAATCCACCATGGCCTCAGCCTCAACCACCGTCCCTGAACCTTCGACAGATAATCCCACAGCAACCCCTCTGCCCATTGATCAAAGGGCACAGACACACGCTATTAACTCTAAACGTGGCTTCGCACCCAGTTACAAAATCGGCTCTATCCCAAACCTGACTGGGCCGGAGAACTATCGCACATGGCGTGACAACTCCGAGTACGTACTCACTGTTCAACTGCTTGGACATTGTGCAAGGAACGGAAATCATCCCTGATGAAATACAGGATGAAGACGGGGATCTCATGTTGTTGACCCTATAGATGAATTTCGCGACCGCTACAAGTGGGCATCGGCATACTTCCTCGAGACGATTGATCCAAAATGGCTCATCCTCCTGGCAACCCACAAAACACTGCAGGCAATCTGGACGGCGTTCCAGGATAAATTTGACAGAGAAAACACCGTCTCATTCTTCGACCAACTCAACGCTATTCTCGATACCAAATACGAGTTGTCGGAACCCATCCCTGATCACATCGGCAAGTTTGACACCCTCTGGAATCGCATGCAACACCGTTGCACCTCTGCTACCGAAAATGACCGTTAAGCCCTACCTTTTGCATTTAAGACGGTATTCGAGTCATCGGAGGCAAAAGCAGCTGTCCTTCTCCGGTCCCTTCCTGAGTCGATGAACAACATCGTCGACAACCTCCAAACCAGGAGGACCTTACCTACAACCATGGCGATAACAGGTTGTTGGACCTTAAAACTTCTGTTAACTATGAAGAACACAAGGCGTATAAAACCGCTACTGTTAAAGGAAAATGAAAGGAATAACCCCAACGAAAGGGAAACCGCACATCGGTCACATCCAAGGAATTCTCATACTGCAAAAAGCATTACCTCTCTGCACGCAATGAAGGGCATACTTGGAAAGAGTGCCAGAAACTCAAGATCAATAACCAAAAAAAGAAGGAACGGACTGCGATTG
The DNA here is from genome assembly GCA_003316355.1 of Tuber calosporum. NCBI lineage: Eukaryota > Fungi > Ascomycota > Pezizomycetes > Pezizales > Tuberaceae > Tuber > Tuber calosporum. The sequence continues at coordinate 10,437 of QFET01002717.1, forward strand.
ACACCGCCAAGATCGGCAAGGTAGAGACATCCAAACCGTTCAGTACATCCTCAACCCTTACCAGTACCTGAAAGACCCCTCAACCACACAAGTGGGTAATCGATACAGGCGCAAGCTTACATATGAAAAGCAACCTAAACATTCTTATAAACTTTGAACCAGAAAAAGGAAACGTCAAGTTAGGCGATGACTCTGTAATAGAGTGATGCGGCCGTGGAACAGTTAAGCTCATGGCCAAAACGTCTAATGGCCATGTATCTACTGTTTTTCTTCAACGTGTTCTCGGGTTCCTAACTTGGGTCAATGCAATTTGTTATCGTGGCACGCTATCGCTTCTTTGGGAAAAGGGTTTTCTTTAGAAAGTTCAGGGAAGTACATGTATGTCATGGGAGAGAACAAGGAGGTTTTATGGGGCAAGCTTGACTGACAAGATTATGTCGTGCAGGAAAGAAAGGAACAGGCATACAAAATGACCTATCAGGAGTGGCATGAAGCCTTGGGTTATCACTCACCAGCCAACCTTCGCTCCGACAAATACTCCGATATACCCCATAACCCTAAGGTTCCTACTGGTTGGCAATGTGAAACTTGTATTACCTCAAAGTCGTTCAAACGAAAACCAGAACCAACACAGCACCTTTGCAGAAGCCCCTTTGAGTTAATTCACTCTGACTTAAGCGGAAAATTCTCGACACCATCCTTTGGTAATTCTTGGTACTATATCACCTTCATTGATGACTGCACACGATACACATGGATTTACCCCATCAAGGAAAAATCGGATACGGTAAAAATCTTCAAACAGATTATCCTGGAGCGACAAACTCAAGATAACGCCATAATCAAACGATTCAGAACTGATAACGGTGGTGAATACAAGAACCATGAAATGCTAAACCTGTTTCAGGCGTATGGAATACTTCATGACAAAACTCCATCCTACTCATATGAATCAAATGGCGTTGCTGACCGGTATAACAGGACCATAATAACCGCCACTAGGTCCATGAAAAAAGGTTTAACTCTACGACTTTGGGCAGAAGCAATCGCAACTGGCGTATACCTCAGAAACCGTCTTCCCAACCGATCTATAGGAGGTTCAACGCCCTATGAATCTTTATACAACCAAAAGCCGTTTATCAACCACCTGCGCCCATATGGGACCAAATGCTACTTCCATATTCCTGAAGAGACCAGAAAACCAGGGAGGAAGCTACAGCCCCGGGCGATCGAAGGCTATCGTGTTGTATACACATCCTCTGACAGGATATTCCGGAAATACATCCCCTCACAACATAAGATATCCGAAACACGTCTGGTACACTGGACCACTAAAACAATCGAACAATCGGAAGTGCCAAGTACAACACCAGCTCCGCAATTCCAATTTGCGACCGTCCATCCTCCCTCCTTTCCAATACACCTGCAATCATACAGTAAGACTTTGGAATTGGACCCGAGTACGACACCTACTAAGCGCACAACAGCGATTGAAATCCAGCCTCCTCCATTACCCCCACACCCAAAGAACTACGACCGACCTAACACACTGTCACCTACTCCGGAACCTGCTCCCTTGGAACAACAACCTCAAGAACATGAGGCCCTACCAGACAAGCAACCGGAAACACGGACAAGGTCAGGACAAATCTTACGCCCACCTTTACGCTTTGGCAGAAATGCTACTGAACTAGAGGATGACGATCCTACCACGTATCACCAAGCGATTAACAGTACGCCTAAGGATCAGTGGATCACGGCGATGAATGACGAGATTAATGCACTAAAAAGGTATGAAATCTTCGATGTTGTTGAGAGACCAAAGGGAAGAATGATAATGGATAGTAAGTGAGTTTACAAGACTAAATATAATGCAGATGGGACTTTCGAAAGGTTTCGCGCAAGAGCCGTTGCCAAAGGGTTTTCACAAATTCCCGGCATCGACTTCGAAGAAACATTTGCACATATCATCCATTATGAATCTCTCCGTTTCCTACACCCGATATGCACCCAAAATAAATGGCAACCGGGACGGTTTGATGTCAAATCTGCTTTGCTCTACGGCGAGCTCATAGAAGAAGTTTACCTACGACCGTTACCTGGGTACCCGGATGGAGAAGTATGGAAACTTAACCGATGTCTTTATGGACTTAAGCTATCTGCGAATGGATCATATGCTCTCTTCGTAAAATGCTTAACCTCCAAAGGATTTACGACATCAGCCCTCGACCCATGCATGTTTGTCCATGCTAAACACGACCTCTACGTATCAGTTTACGTCGACGACATTGCCATACACGCAGCCGACTCCCCACACGCCACATATCTGATAAAAGACCTGAAAAAGGCATTCGAGATCACTGACCTAGGGGAATCTATCTTCCTACTCGGCTTGCACATAACGTATACACCAGATGGCATACATCTTACCTATCAAAAATACATCAAGTCAGTCCTCCAACGATATCGCATGGAAAACTCAAGTTCCGTTTCTACCCCTTTACCAAAAGGCATTCAACTAACGAAAGGGACCGAAGACATACGGATACCAGACCCCTCCATTTACCAATCGGTTATAGGATCACTTAAGTACCTCACCACTGGCACATGACCTGACCTCTCGTATATGATTTCATTTCTTTCTCAATTTTCTTCTTGCCCATCGGAAGCACACTTCAAGGCCGCTAAATACGTCCTTCGTTACCTTGCTGGGACGCAAAATATAGGATTGTTCTACACGTACCCAACTAACGCAACTCCCGCTATCGATGTCTATGCTGATGCAGACTTTGCCGCTTGCCTTGATACCCGCCACTCCTTCTCTGGATACATTGTTATCTTAAAAGGTTCATGTATCTCCTGGCGATCCAAGAAACAGGCATCCGTCGCTAGATCTACTACCGAAGCGGAATACGTTGCTATGTTACTGGCTATGCGACAATTCCAATGGTTCCAAAATGGCCTCAACGATATTTGACTAAGTTTACCAATCGCTTTGCACGCAGATAATAACAGCGCTAATTTTCTTGCAACAAACCATCAACTCAATGAACGTACCAAATACATCGATGTTCAGTTTCACAAAATACGAGAAGAAGTCGACCGCGCTTCGTTCACTTTACTAAAAGTTGAGTCTTCAGAAAACTTTGCCGATATCAGCACCAAAATCTTAACCAAACCAGCACATACACAGTTGATGGGACTTCTGGGCTGTAGATAATTAGGAGCAGTGTAGAAATTTCTTATTCATTTTTATATAAATATTTCCTTGAATATATTGTATATTCTCTGACTTGGTTAGTGTTTCGGCAATACCTATTACACCGCATACATTACTACAGCTAGGATATACTATGTGTTTATTTCTGTTATATTTCAATATTACGATAAGAATTCTTATGTATATTTCTTTATCTGGTATTCGGGTTATTTCGCTTGCTTATCACATATTTTTAATCGTTATTGTTCCGTCCTTTATGTCTTATCATCCACAACGAAACCCCTCACACCACTTTAGTTTTATATAAATTTTTAGGATTTTCTTTGCAGGTTTTCTGGGTCAAATACGTTCGCACGTATGTTTTTCCTACTGACATTACGGTAAAATACGTTTATACTTATATTTATCCCTTTTTTATATTCTTTTAGATAACGGGAGGGCGCACTCTTGTATATATAGGGGCTACCGCCCACTTTTCTCGCTTAGAAGAATAAGTAACAGACTACCTACCAATCTACCTTCATAAATCTACCTTTCCTCATCAAGGCATGCCCGCAATTCTCACTTAGTATTGCTTTAGTATATTCCTTAAGATATAAGATCATGCCCATACACTTTTGAACATTTTCCCAAGTCCAACACAACATGCCTTACTCGGAAAAAGAAACTAGGGGTCCTTTGGATTTAATAATTCTATCAAGACCCAACTGACAACCTAGGGTTTTATCCAAGATGTGGAGATCACTTTTGACTAATATTGACAGTAGCTATTGTCAGGTAAGGCCAATGTCAGCTTTACTAGCAGCCATATGCAAGCAGCAGTAAAGAAATGAGACAATAGCATCTACAGCGATATCAGCCAAAAGGCTGCACAATGGCTACAAGTGACTGTTTAGGCCAGGAATGAATATGGTACTTGGTGGAGGAATTCTGAAACACATTGAGTCCAGTTTCAAGGATCACTTAGATCAGAAACACTTGCTTCACAAAGCAATTGATTTTAAAGTGAAGCCAGGAAAGGTAGAGCAATTTATCAATCAACTAATACAGCTTGCCTGGAAGTTACATTATGATGCAGTTATGGTGAAGGACAAGGTTTGCATAGGTATTACTTCAGAGTTGCACAATCCCTATTGACTAAATATTCCAGATCAGCAAGAATATATAGACTACATTAAACTTCATCCCCTCTCAGGCTATCACCAGGAGGATATTGTCTCCTTCAAACGAAAGGTCGTCAAGGTCAAGAACACCTTACAAGAGTGAAGTGATGATATCTCTTTGGGCACTAAGGCAACAACCCATAAGGAGGCAGCCTCCGGGAACTAAAAATACACACCTCAAATGCCCACAGCCATGCTCTCCTGGGTTAAATAATGTGAGTAAGAAATCCTAAATTTGAATATTCTGACAAGACAGTTTGACAAATACCATCAGTTGCTACAATCCTCGCTGTACAGAACAGTGCTTCACATTTGCCAAAGGTGTACCATTCCACCACCAGTATTGTAGTCCCTGAACCCCATGTTCAAGTGTAGTTCCTCTGAGGCCAGGAACTCTGCACTATTGCTATTCCTGCACCACTGGATTTACAGTTCAGTGACTGTTGTCAAGAGGTTTAGCGAACTCTGCGGATCACCTTCAATATTGGAAGTTGATACAGATAGTAGTGACTAGGTTAGCCTAACCATGACAATATTAAGAGGAAGAAGAAAAGTTGACTACTACTGAACGCAAATTAGCCAGCGGGAATAGGGTACAAAGGAAGGGAAATTGGACTTGATGACTATGTTCCTTCATACCAAAGAATGTGGTGGATTCAAGGTCGTAAGGACAGAAATCGTATCGGGCTTCCTTTCAAATAAGCTTTCTGAAGGGTTATTTCTCATTTCCATTATTAATTGCTTTACTTGTTGAATACTGCTAGGAGTGGTCTGGTTTCTTAGAATCTGTTACTTATGTATGTCAAACAGGCAGGACAGTATTATGAAGGAAACTTATGTGTAATTTTATGTAAGATGCGGTTGAATATCAGAAGTCTCACAGGTATGATAGTAAACAGCCTAACCTTATGTATTATAAAATGAGATACATCAAGAGGTTTAAGCAGTCAAAGTGTTTTGGCGAAGCAAGACCACCTAAGTGGGCAAACCATGCTAGTGCGCCACCCCACACTAGGTCAATGGACTTAAAAGTCTACATGGACTTGAATTTCTACAAGAAAATGTATTGTACAGAGAAAGCACTAGTATTGGACTGTGGCGCTACAGGTACCGTATTTAGTAGCTCTAAGGTCAAGAGGGCTATGTAAACATGTATTCGTTGACAGTATCCGACCCCAATTTCTCCTTTAACTGTCAGCCAGATTCTTGCATCTGGGAATTATAAATCCAAAAGTGTCAGAATGAAGATTGCTAAACATCTGAATCCCAGGAGGTTCGAAATTGCTGATATGGCAGATAATATAGTTGATGGGTCTCTACAGAGTTTGTGATTTGAAAGACCACAATCAAGCCATTGATTGTAATAGAATACGCAAAGGTCGTGTAATGAGTATTAGAAGACAAATTGTTTTGTCGGCAAACGATTGACGGATTAATCACAAGTCCTGATCTCCTACCAGACCAGTGTAGTCAAGTATATCTCTATCGAATGGCAATGTTTATCTGCAATGATGGTAAAGATATTAGTGTCAGTATCTTACTAGAATATAAGGACTCTGCAGAAATTTTCAGGCAGGAGAATATTAACATCCTTCAACGGCATAGTTACTGTAATTATAATATTGAACTATAGCTAGAGACTAAGATACACTTTGAACCAATAAACCTACTCTCTAAGAGATAACTGGATGTACTATTTTACAACAAGCGAGAGAGGAAGGAATAGGGGGAACTCTGGTGGTCCATATGTATCTCCTGGACCACCTAATGTAATGGTATCACCGTGTAGGAACATGTATCCTTAGGTTGTGATTGCACTAAAAGACTACTAGTAAAATTCTTGGAAGGTAAAGATAAAATAAATGAATCAAGTTGTAAAACTTAATCTCGCTAAACCAGAAATTCACTTAATTCATCTTCTTATGTAGAGGATGGTTGATTATTAGAGTAGAGTGCTATTTGCATTTACTTAAGTAGATTTAAAGTGCCAAAGTCACCCATGCCTACTCTGACAGTTAAACACCACCCTTCTCCAAGCTATGTTCATCTGTCATATAAAGCTTTGGAAATTATTGTGGAGGTTAGTGAATCACTCTGGTGAGAAAAGTCTGTTCGATCTGAAATGTCATCAGGAATGCATATTAATAATGTCTCCAAGGAGAGAAAAAGCTTAACCTTGCTGCCTTCTCAATGGCCTACTGACCATCTGACTTTACACTTAAACCTAGTTACAAGACTCAGTACCCTTTCAGCACTTTGCTCCACACAAGCACTGCAGTCAACCTGGTCTACTTGGCGAATCATAAGCTGTTTAAGTGATTGCGTGACTACGCTGGTAATTGTCTTCTACTGCTTTGGCTAAATGCATACTACACTTAGCCTATCATTTAGAAACCACCTAAACGGTAATAAGACCAAACACCTATTGAGTCCAGTAACATCATACAGCATTCGTATCGAGCCTGAGCTTTGCATACTTAACTAGTAGAGTTGTATCCAAAGATATATTTGTATGTTCCTGACTCATATAGGGCCCTTCTGAAGCACTCACCTACCTCATTTGAGGATATAAGCCACCTAGAGTACCCTCAGAGGGCATACTGGACACAATACAAACAACTTGCCCAGGTCAGCCATCGACAAACACGATATATATCCTGTGGACATATTCTTCGCGGATGGACAGCCCTGACATCTATACTAGTACATGACCTCCTTCATCCTAATGCTTTCGCTTCTAATTTACCAACTATTGTAGTTTACTTCAATGTTGACAATTGTTAACCCCAGGGCAATAAGCCAGTAGTAAGTTGCCAAAACTACCCAAATCACCAGAGGGTGATTACAATTGAGTTTTACATTTCGTATAACCTTAGAGTAGGCTAACTTGAGATTTCTGTCCACATACACAGTAACCAACGTAGGGTAACTCATCCTCCTCATAATCCCAATCATGCTACAAGTCTATTTAATTCATATTTACGTCCATTGAACTACCCATCTCATATCTCTTTCGTTTACACTCGGTAAGGATACCAAGATTCATGGTTACCCTGGCTACGCCAGTTACCCTACTCAAATGTGCACCAGGGTTACCATAACTAACTCAGTTTATAAGTACCTGGCCTCACTCTAAGTACCTATGCTCAATATGTAACTTTCCAAGCAGAATTTACCATTCCTATCTTTCTCCTTGCTGGACCCTATCTGAGCTGAGGTTCGGCAGTCTATACCAACTAAATGAGGGGTTATTACACAAATACTATTTCTACCGAAGCCTCATAGAATGTTTCATTTTTGCATAAACTAGTCTGGGCTCAATAAGCTAACCATTAAAAACCAGTATCGGCTGCTTTTGATGACGAAGCTTGGTGATCCTCTGGGAAAATCCATAGTGTTAACCAAGCTCAACAACAAAAATGTCTCGCATGTCGCCGGGAGGGTACCAGTGTAACAGTGGGTAATTGTGTTTAACAATTGTCCGGACCTGTGTAAACCTACCATGATGCCCTTTGAGCTATGCAACACAAAATCTACCTTGCAGAATATCATCAATAGCATGTTCAGTGATATGCTTTATTTGGCTAGTTTTGCCTATATGAATGATATCATGATATACATGGAGAGAATTGAAGAATATGCCTCCCTGGTACGTCAGGTGATATAGTGGCTTTGAAACGCAGGTCTTTACGTTAGTATTAAGAGGTTTACCTTCAATAAAATAGAAGTTTAATTCTGTGGATAAAAGACATTCAAGCAAGGGATATCTATGACGACCAGGATGGTTGAGCTGTTCATAGCTTGCAAAACTCCTTTGAATGAGACTGATGTCCAATGCTTCTGTACGTTACAAACCTCGTTGGTTGATTCCGGAATGGATTTAGTCAAGTAGTAAAAGGATTAATGGATATGACCCAAAAGGATGTAAAATGTGACTGGTTAGCTGGTTGCTAGTAGTCATTGAAACATTTGAAGGAATTCTACACCACGGCCCCCATGCTGATACAGTTTGATACCACTGGTCTACCTAACTTAGAATCTGACACCAGTGATATCGTACTTGGTTCCGTGCTGTTAAACCTCATTCATAACCATAAATAGCGCCCAATACCCAATGATAGTAGTATTACATTCTACCTAATTCGGTACTATTGTATTGCCTAGGGCATGGTGGGATTGATAGGGTCTGAGAATTATCAGGAAAGCTCTGTTAAGGATTAAACTACATGTAAAGCTTTCTCAAAAGCTAGTAATGCTTTTATCAGAATATATTGCTTAGTTGTCTTCTCTGTTACTTTATGATCCTTCAACTATGGGTTTGATTTGGATTCATATTTGAATATGTCATATATTCCCTCTAACCTGCCGGAACCTTCATTGAGTGCTAGCTATGGCAAAAATGAAATATTAATCTTAAATTTGCAGAACAAAGGAAATAAGTAAGCTGATTCTCCCCTAGTGATGACTATACCATTACCATTGCCAACAATAGTGACTACTCAAGTAAGTAAAGACTTAAATGAAATTCAAAGTAAGAAATCATAACAGCAAGGAAATATAATAAAAATGAAGGAAATAACGTGGATGGAAAGTTATGAGCCGAGGAAGAGTGGGATCAGGGGGCATGGGCGGCCAGCATAGAGGGTGGACATTAAGTGCTTATAGTTTGGATGTAAGATGATATGTCAGGGATCAGATCTAGTCTCAACCAGAAGGGGAGTTAGGGGCCATTAGCTGAGTTCGGGGAGGAATTGTCGCCTTTTAAGGACCATGCAAGAACAGGCGTGGATTATGTGACAGAAGGTCTCATCCACAGTCTCACAAGAGGGGCAGGTGGCTGAGTAACAAGGCTAATTCCATGAGGCTTACGGTGTGAGGTAGCTTGTTCCTGATCGCAATTTGTAGATCCGCGCAGCTGTTAAGAGATCTAGGCTCATGAATGGATTTGGGCTCTGGGATGGCTTGTATTGGTAGTAGGGAGGAGGTGAGAAGAGGGTCCAGTCTACAAGGAGATTGAATCTGCATCCCTATATTAAAATAGGAGAGGTCAGGGATTCTTGTTGGAGGGGGGGTGGGAACCAGCATCTGGTGAGAAGGTGAAAGTTGATTTCAGGGAAATCCAGCACGTTTATCTCTTAAGGTGCCAGCAGGTAATATATCTCACCGATGGTGATATGAAACCTAACCACAGGAAAGGGTATTGGTTGGTTTAACATAAGTAGAATGTACATGGCATGAAAGCTACGAAGTGATAGGCACAGGGAGTCCCCTGTCCAGAAATAGCAAGTAGACGTAAAGGAGCCAGTGAGGTGAGCTAGCATGGCGTTTTTTCTGGAGGGGACCAGACCCTGTGAAGTGCGGCAATGTGGAGCCTGTGAGCAATTAAAGAGTTGAGAGGTACGAGGCGGGCCTCACAGGCAAGTTTGATAATATGTGTGGACATCAAACAGTTGGTTATTCATCTTTGTGTCTTACTCAAGACCACTTCCATTTTGCCTTACATGGTAGCATTGGGCATGAGGAAATTGGCACTGTAGGTAAATATAAGAAGGAGGAGACACAGGGCAAGATGTCTCTTTATGTGGAATAATATGACAATAATAGGAGGAGAGCGTTGCCTTATCATCATGAAGCCTATCTGGGTGAGGGAAAGTTGTCTAGTGAAGTAGACCAAGGTCTCCATAGTCATGGCAAACCAGTATCCTAACTAACAGATATATAGACAGCAGTGGGATAAAGAATAATTAAATATACACCTGCAGAGGATGGGTGATTGCGGTCCCAGGGCATGGGCAGGAGACAAATTTCAGTCTAGGGGAGAGGAATGGAGACTTCAACAGTGGCAGCCTTGCTGTAACGGGGGGTGTAGTATTGTTGAAGAAACTGTGTGTTCCTCTGGTATTAGCCAAATCCAAGAGTGACTGTAAAATCACTAACAGAGGGAAACATAACCCCTGTTGGAAAGGAAGGATTAAGGAAATAGGCATATATATTAAATAACAAAGGAGAGATTCAAGAGGCATGAAGGGCACCAACTTGAACGAGATCAAACATTTTAGGCAACCCTGGAAATATTAACTGAGACTTCCAAACAGATAGAAAGAAACAAACTCTAGATATAATATAAGGAGATACGCCTTTGGCATAGAGCTGTAAGGCTAAACATGTAGTAGAGATACTATCACTAGTACCTTTTATGCACAGCAAGACACTAGATGTCTTGAAGCAGGCCTTGTCAGAATGTGGACTTCATGCATGAGCAACCCACAGGTATCAAAGGTTCTGAGCCCAGGGAGGAATCTGCAGTGGTTGGAATAGAGGAGGCCAACTATCCTGGCGATTAGAGAGAAGCGGGAGGCTATTATCCTGTCAAAGATCTTAGAAATAGTCTCTTGGTGTACAATAACACGGAAAGAAGAGGGTGAGCCTTAATCTGGTTTCCCTAGTTTGGAAAGTAAAATTCTATTGAGTTACTTTAGGTAGGGTGGATGAATCAGGTAAGAAACAAGTAGATTCTGGAGGGACGAAATGAGTGATGGGTTGAATAGCATTGACCTTATTCCAGACGCAATAGTGGATATGATTATGGCCATAGGGTAAGTATTTGGACTATTTACTGAGAGCGTGAGAAATCTCCACGCATTGGTAGCGGAGTAGGTACTTAAATTGTGATATGATTGAAGGATTAGGGAGAGGATCCTTAGCAGGGAAAACACAAGTGAGGTGTACCATGTTGTCCTCAATACGAATTTTAGAATGTAGGAGGGCGTGAAAATGATCGAGTGGGTGCATAATATCTAATCTGCGCGAAGCTCACAGAGAGACTTAATATAAGAAGGATAGGAAAGAATTCCAGTTTGTGGCCATAGCATTTTTAATAACATTAAAATAATTTTCCAAGCCTAGCAAGCAGAGTCAGTAAGCAAGTGAGAGGGCGGGTTTAGTGATACCAATACCTTCCTACTAAAAGCTAAGCGTAGTTGAGACAGTTCTTTAGTCAACAGGGTTTGAAGCGGATACAGCTACCCTGGTAAAGGCTCTGGCGTAGCAGCAGGGATGTGATGGCAGTGAGATGCCAGTCAAACAAGGGGCCCAGCCATGTAGGAGTTAGAAGTGGACTATGGGAAGAAATAGCAAGTTCCTCAGTGAGTTGGGAGAGAGCAGCCTAAACACTTACTGCGTCCATGGGGGGTGAGAGAAGGGTAGGTCTCCTAAAAAGGGATGGGGAAATAGGATAGTGATTGGTATATGGCCAGAGACGGTGGAGGAGATGGTATAGTTCCAGGAGTTGAGAGAGGTCTATAAGGCAGGCTTGGCTAATGCTAGGTCAAGGACCCCAGGTCTGCATATGTCCTCAAACGAAAATCTAGTTAAAATACCAGCTTGGGTAAGGAGTGAGAAACCCAGCTCTGAGGCAAGGGTAAAGTAGGGGGAAAAAAGGTTAACTTTCTGATAGAAAAATTACGCAGCGTATCAGAAAGAGGAAGGTGGAGATTTAAATCTCTAGAAAGAAGTGTAGGAAAAGGATGCTCAACAAACAGAGCTGATGAAGGAAATGTTAGTAGGTGGGATGACCTTCCCTGTAGTGAATTAGCATTGTAGATATCAAAGACCTTAGGTGGAAAAAATGAAGAGGCCTGAAGTAGAGGTGACATAAACAGCAGTGAGGTCAGGTCTATTTAAAAAAATCTGCCAATAAAGCAATTATTTGGATGAAAGAAGATAAAGGAAAAATAGTTATAGAGGGTTTGATGCCATTCTGGGTTGACGGAACCAACGACTTGATTTGGGTATAAGAGTGGAGGCGGCCTCTGTAGATAGAAGGGTCTTGAAAGGCTACCTGTTAGAGACGGTATAACATAGTAGGAAACTATTAAATATGGTATCAAACACAATCCAGCTTGCAGAGTTTTGGTCTTGATCAAGGTTGAGAGAGGAGACCTGCACCTACGCTGGGGTGGTATTACCAGGAGGGTAAAGCAATGATAAGGAAAGGTTGATGGTGCATGTGGAAGATAGTAACTTGAGAGTCACATGGGGACTGGCACAACATACTCAGGACGAGGGTCAGCTGAGTGCAGGGCCAATATGGAGAACTGGTGGGGCTTGGTTCCAACGATGGAGAGAGTTGGATGGGAGGGTGTCCTTAGTTGGGTGGGTAGCTGGGGGCTATCGTGGTCCATGTTGTAATTTTAGTTAGTGGGGCAGTCATCTTCACCAGGAGGCAGGTAGTCATTAGAGGTCGAGAGGGGAATAAAGGGGACTAGTGGTCGGGGGTGGGGTGTGAGTCTCCACAGTTAGACTACATAGTAGGAGTGGCGGGCAGCATCCTAGAACTGATTTGTAGTTACCTCTAATCGGCGAAGTAGGGTTGGGGCAATGGTGGGTATGCATTGGTGTTCTGATCCAAAAATGGGGGAGAGGTAGTTAGTGGCCTTGCACAAGGGGATAGCATGCCTCAAATGCTATCATTTCCAGCATTGCAGGAATCTACAGGTGACTAGGGCTTTTTCCACTTGCCGGGTGTAACAGGGGCACCCTGTGGGAAGATTGATCCTAAGGTTGCGACTGCATCAAAGACACTAAATGCAATTCACAGAATGTAAAGATAGAAGTTCTGAATCAAACGGTTAAACTTAAGTGACATAACATAAAGCTTAACTCAATTCAAGTTCTTCTAGTGAGAATAGTTAGTTATCAGAGTAGAGTGCCCATTGCGTTTATTGCAGTAGAATTATAAAGGCCATCCACAGCCTTCACTACTCCGACCATAAATGAGCACCCTTCTGAACTTAGGGTTTAGTAAAGCTGGTTAAACTTTTTATTTAATTTCCTTAGGGTGTATTGTTAATAATATAGAATATTCTCATACTTGGTTTGGGTTTCGGTTTACCTGTACACTGCTTATATTACTATCATACAGCTAGGACATATATATCTCCATATTTCATGGTATTGAACAAGTTATGTTGGAAGATTTTCATATATGATTTCTTATCTGGAGTTCAGGATTTTACTGTTGTTTTATGCATCATTTATGCATTATTCTTGGTCATATAGATCATATTCTTTCGTAATATTTCCCTCCCACTATTTTAGAATTACTCATATTATTTGGGATTTTGTTGGCAGGATATCAGTGTCAAATACAGTTCGAACTTAGGTTTCTGACTATGTTTTGCCTATGTTTATCTCACTTGCGTGGAGGTCCACTTTTGTGTAAATACGGCAGTTACTACCCACCTTCCTTAGATAGAACGAGAACCAGTACTGCTACTAATTTGCTCTCCTCCATAGTTCTCCTCATTTAGCGTGCCAGGGAAACCCCTTCATACTTCTATAGTAATTTTCCACATAGCAGTAACAATTGTGCCAATGGAGTTCACATTTTGAACAAATGACAGAATAGCTCAGGATCCGCTTTGGAAGTCTGAAGATCGTTCAGATAAGGAGAGTCCATCTATCATCTTCGTTTTCTGCAATACATTTTCTTTATCTCTGAAGGTGACAAAAACCTTTTGGATTGAACTCTTGTCCGTGGATTACTGTCAGGTCAACTTGAGACTCATTATCACAGTTCTGACTCTTTGCCCTGTGGTGATTCTGCCTACGCAAGCTTTGAAGTCCACCTATTCTACTTGATCAAACGGCAGCTATTCTAGGCACTACTTAGTTCCCAAAGGATGTGGTGCTACTGATTTGGCTAAATGTGTGTTAACCATAGCCAAGGATTGGTTAAGCACATCATCCGTGATTAGAGGGAATGCCCCCAGAGACCTATAACGTCTTTCAGCTAAGCTAAAGGTCTTAGGTACTAAGCTATTTTACAGGATATGATTATCTATACAAACTACCGTTTATCCCCAATACCCAGATAACCTTACGACGGGGCTCCTACACCTCCAAATGGGATCTTCTGTGCTTAGAGTAACCCTTAGGCGCCATCTTGTGTCAATACTAATAAATTGCCCCGGGTCGGCCGACGCCTACCCTCTTATATACCCTGAATACAAGATTTCTTCTCTAGACTATGGCGACATAGAGAGAGTTACATGGCCACCAGCACCTGTTCAGTTTTGTTAGACTTTTACAAACTGTCACAGTTTGCCACCTATCTCAAGACCTGTTTACCAAAATGCTCTAAATCTAGCCCTGGTGATGTTAACAATTTGTAGCATGCCATGTAAAGTTGAAGGTAAGTGATTTGAGGTACTCAATCTTATACGTATCCCCTAAGGTAGGTTAACTTAGCCCCTATTTGGCCGGAACTCATTTGATAGTCCACATAACTAACAAAGATATTGCCGAACTATCCTGTAGAACCTTTCTATTGTTTACACAGGATTCATGTTTCAGGAAACAACAGGTTTTACGAATGTAGTATACGCACATGCCCTACACTGTTTACGATATTTTCGCAGGTGATTCCTTTTACCCAGCCTTGTCACTTCTCCTTTCTAACTCCAGTAGCAGTTTGCACTATGTAAATCCTGTAGCAGGTTACCCTGTCGAACTGTGTGTTAGGTTTTCCAGCCAAACTCCGGTACCAGGCAGCACTGCCTAACTCTGGATGTGGGTTACGCTATCTAACTGGCTTACCCTACCTAACCTTGTACCTAAGTACTTTCCATTTTACATTAGCTCCTGTTCACTAGTCACTTGTGCAGGTCAATGATATCTTTCCTTGCCAGGCCCCCTTATGACCTCTCTTTCGACTGAGATTTGGTAATCTATACCCATTAATAAGTAGGAGCTTTACACTGGAAGTCATTGTATAAGCGAATAGTGTTGCAAAAGATGGAGATATCCTTTGGAGGGACCATTACAACAAGGGAGGTGTTGGCCTTGCTTGCACTGATATCTTGATAGCTCTGTTGTAACAGGGCAGAGTGGATAGCAATGTCAGTGCCATTGTGTACAGACTGGGAGTTTGATGACAAGAGGTCCGCTGCCCCCTCACAGAGGTACCCTTTAGGAAGGCTGAGGGTAGTTCATTGGACCAGTTTGGTGGCAGAGCGGAATGTGCAGTTAGGGTTATTGTCAACAGAGAAGGCCTAGTTCAGTTGGTTGGCCATAGCCTTATATTAGGGTAAGTAAGCTATTGTAGGGGAGTTAGGGTCTGGGACTAAAGAGTAAGTAATACGTTCTAGCTCACTCTTGCAGAGAAGGAGAGAGGGAATGTGGACTTAGGTTAGTGGAGTGCGCAGGTCATGCAGTCGGGGGCAGTAGCGGAAATGAGGTCTGCCTCTGGGTGAACTTCAGGGGAAGTGTGGGGGTGGTAACCAGCATCGTTCAGTGCCAGGCAGTGGGGCAGATCCCTTCTATACATGTGCTGACAGAGTCGAAGCTGTGACCTTGGCAGCAGAGCTGGGCCACTTTTCTTTGATCTTACATTTGGTATTCAGAGGAGTGGAAGCGGTACCAGTCAAGGGATAGGAAGTCTTGGCAGAGGATGGGGAGAGAACTGTTCTGGTTAAAGATGGGTCAGACACCTTAGGAAATTAGGAGAGCAAGCTCAGAGAATTAGCCATCTTGGTATTGTGGAGAGTCTGATACGCATGGGTCAAAGATGGTATGAGCAGCTGGGTTGGAGTAGTATTGCTTAAGGTCGGTATCATATCTTAGATATCAGTGTTGAATCAGCGCACTCTATTGGACGGTTCCGTAGGACCACCACTAGTGGGGTGGAGGTGACCTTAGGATTTGGTTTAACTGGATGTGAGTGTACTGATGGAAGTGGAGGGTGGGATCTGCCAGTATTGTCTGCATTGAAGCAGAAGGAGAGGGCGCAGGCGGTGGATGCCAAAGCTGGGAAGGGACTTGTATTAGTTGTAGGGGGCTAGTTGGTGGGTGGGGCAGGGTCTAGTATATCCAGAGTACAGCGAAAGAGTTGATGTGTGTGACAACTTCAGTTATACGACAAATGGCGGGGCACAGGAGTGGAATAAGGCAAGACTGCCAAGACAAATGATTGTGGAGGATCAAAGGGTCCATAGGGGGGCATGTGGAGTTGGAGAGTGTTAGGCACAAACGACTCACAAGCGGATTACATGACTTTTCAAGAGGGACTGCCTGAATCTGAACCTCGACAGGCAATTACCCCCCTGAAGCCCTGGCGCCCGCCCTGGGAGTCGACACTGGCACCTTGTGCAGTTGCTAGTTTACTAAGAAAAAGGGGAAATAGAACCATATTTGGTAACCCCGTATACATCGTCGCCGTCCATCCGACCGGATGCAGTCTGCAGTGTATATAAGAGGGCCTCTCTGGCTACGTCTGGGAAGTGGAACGAATCGAGTATGTTAAGAGCGCGCAGAGTTACACCCATCTGAAGTACAAAGAGCACGGGTAGTCTTAGATAGGTACGCATGCGCGCTTAAAGTATGCTACTCCGATACAAACCGACACTACGCTGACGCCCTCATGATGCCTATAAGGTCAATGAACCTATCGGAATAAGTGGATAATGAGAGGCAGTGAAGACAAGAAGGTATTGGCCCGATCGTGAACACTAGTCATCTGGAATACCAGCTCCAGAGCTGGATCAGACCGAACGAAGCAGATTCGGCCAACAACCAAGCTGGACCCTTTGAGTTCTAAGAAAATATTTGTATGTTCCAAACTGGACAACCATATCTTAAACAGCCGAAAGAAGGTTGACAACTCAGACTAAGTGGGTCCACACCAGTAGAGAAGTCGGGAGCTCAGATCATACCATTAGCGGTGTGGGGGAAGAAAAGGTTTCACAGTCAAAGCAGGTTCGCTCTCAGATTAAGAGACGAAGGTTGTGAAGAAGATAACTGTGTATTTATAAACCAGTTGAAGTCCGTGAACACACAGACGCGGGATATAAATATCGAACTGCCTACCGAGCTTTAGCCAATATCAAGCACCGGAGAAGAGATCTTATCAATATCAGAAGTTTTACACATAAATCTTTACCTACAAGCCTTCCTAGACAATCTCCGTTTACGAAGATAGATTTAAGCCTAGTTCGATTCGCTTGCACTGAGAATCAACTACCCTAAACAGTATATTGATATTTCTCCTTGTTACCAAGGCTCTTTACATGACTACAGAACACCTCCAAGTCATACCTCAGGAATCACACAAGCTCATAGCTGATTCCATATACCTCGACGAGCTTCTGCTTGAACCACATCCCTCAAAATATACCTCCTCATTCGAAGAAATACTTGAAAACTCCCTCATGGAGATTCAATTCTATATACCTCCGGAATCTTCCTGGTTCAGTAATCCGTGACTTATCCCTACCAAATCAGATTTCCTAGAAATCTACGAACACTACTAAGGTCTCACTGTCACAAATTGTGACTTTGGAATATGGAATGTTTCACATGACTCACGATTTGTGAGATCATCTATGACTATAAATGTTTGATTTGATTTATGTTTATGATTTCATGACTCACGAGTGTGAGTTCATATGATGTTATGACTTTCGCACCTGACTACAAGTATGAGTCAGGGGTTTCACGCATGTGACGCGATTACGCACATGACCTTTTACGGAAATTGGATACTATGGGGATTGTACACTATGACTCAAATTGTGAGTCATAGGATGTTTGTTATACTATGACTCACACGGCAGTCCTAGCAAAGAGGTGACTCATAGTAAAGTCAGCAGGGTCAGGGTTGTGGGAAGAGTGCCTATATAAGGAGGGTCACAGACACAGATAGCTAGCTCTTCACCCAACCACCTAAGTTACTTCCTATGTTATATTTTACCTATTAAGTTCAATATATGCTCTACTCTTATTACGACCATCCGTTTATATTGCCGACCGAAAGGCGATTCAAGAAACGTATCGCTAAGGAGCAGTCGCACGGGCTAGGAATGAAAAGACTCAGCGTTTCCTAGGCGACATAAGGCTACGAGACCTGATAGCGGTAAGACGAGTGGTACGTATTGTTACCTGTAGCTATTAAAGAAGATAGTGTGCCTTGTCCGGCAGACTAAGGATAGGTTTGTAACATTTGGTTGGGTCTTTTACGACACTTAACGAATACAAAACGGATTCACCTACAGATACAGAAGTACCAGACTTCAACGATCCACAGACTTTCCTTGGATTACAAGCAGAACTTGGACCTGCCTTAAGCGAGATATCACGAGAAGGATCCCCAAGACCCCCAAGTCCGGTCACCCCGGAAGCAAGATCAAGATCAGGGTTAGTAAGCTCTGGAGCATCCCCTATACACAGAATGTCGGGGTTAGCGGGACCAGAGGATACGATAACTCACACGAGAGAACAACTCCAATAGTTAATCAGAACGGTTCAAGAAAATCGATAGGAAAAGACGGTACGAATGCCAAAAATCAAAACCCCGGATTCATTTACCGGAGACCGTACCAAACTGCGAGCATGGTCTGTGCAAATAGCAATGTACTACACGGCACTAGGATAGGGAGAAAATGAAGATGGATTAAAAGTGGACTTTGCCAAATCTCTACTGAGGGAATCGGCAGGCAAATAGATTACTCCATATGTGGAAAGGAAAGACCCCTGCCACATGGAATAACTGGGCAGAATTTCAAGCCACTCTACGCATTCAATTCGGCGACGTGGATGCTAGGGCAACGGCAAGAAATAAAATTGAGAAAATCAAGCAAGGGAGCCGGAATGTGACTGATTTCTGGAACGAGTTATGACTATTGGCAACTGAGGCAGAATACGACCAAGCAACCTTGGGAAGGGCCTTCCTTGGGGGCTTACACGAAGAAATTCACAACGTATGGGCCATGAGGGCTCAAGACTTCACGACTACTTTGAAAATGGTAGTATGGGCCATTAATCAGGAAAAGCACTTGGATGTTATCAAACACGTGCAAGGAAGGTCGAAGACCAAAACATACAACAACGTCAGAAACTACGACGGCACCTTCAAGCCCCAACGACCACAGCAGTCCCAAGAAGATCCAATGGACCTAGATGCGACTAGGCGAAGACAACCTCTTAACATCCCAAAGACCAAATATTGGAGGAGAAGAACAACAATCTGAGTATGGCATGTGGGAAGCCAGGACACATGATGAGAATCTGCACCAACCCGAAAGACGAGAAAGAATACCCAGCGAGGACAGTCAGTAGGGTTCAGAACCCACGATGGAAACAAAGAACTGCAATTCGCGGTATGGATCTCGAAAACGATAAGAATGTAGAGGAAAATGACGACGGTCTCCAGTAAGCGATGGTCTGAGGGACAAGGGGAAAAAGAAACCCATCTAGATACGAAACTTCTACGCGGTACTAAACAACACGGAATCACAGGAACACGAAAACGACTCTGTCATGGTAAAAATGCGACTACATGGCAGAGACAAGAGTATCAGCATCAATGGAATGAACGACTAAGGAGCGACTGAGGATTTTATTGATAAAGAGGTATGCGACAAGTACGGCATGCCTATGGCAAAGGTCAAACAACAACGAGAGATTTACCTAGCGGACAGCAAACTCAGCGCGATGGGTCCAGTTACCCATACGACGAAATTACCTATGTACATCGGTAGCTATAGGGAAATGATTACCTTCCAAGTGGCAAATTTACCAAACGATGAAGGAGTTCTTGGAATGCCATGGTTGAGAGAACATAGCCCCTCAATTGATTGGGGAAAGGGGACCATCACGTTTGATAGTGAGAGATGCACGACCTGGTGTTTAAAAGAGTCACCGAGGGTCTTTACTGTCCCAGAAGCGGAAGCCCTGGAGGAGAACTTAGATATGAAGTTCTCAACGGTTCAGGCAAAAACGGATAAACAGATCCTAGTCAAAAGATTGACTAAAGAGGGAACGATGCCTACGAGAGGCTCACTGAGGGCGGCAGGAAACGACCTGTACACTAGCGAAAGAGCAACGATACGAGCCAAAGGGCAAGAGGTCATCCAAACCGGAATAGCCATCGGATTACCACAGGGAACTTATGGGAGCATTGCACCACGAAGCGGGTTAGCAGTCAAGAACAGGCTCACAACTAACGCGGGTGTAATAGATGCGGATTATACAGGTGAACTGAACGTAGTAATGGTGAACCTCGGGGACGAAGACTACACAGTCTTCTCTGGTGACAGGATAGCACAACTGATATGTGAAAGATACCTGGAGGGGGAATGCAAGGGAGTCAAAGTACTTCCAAAGACTGAACGAGAAGATAAGGGATTCGGAAGTATGGACCACCAGAGAGACCGGGACAGAAACGAATCAAAGGGTACCCGGGAAGAAACAAAAAAGGATCGAAAACGAATAGAGATCTGCGAGATCTCGGCCCAAGCCTTTGGGAAGTTCTACCGAAGAGGAAGACATCATAGGCATTCAAAAGTGGAACCAGGAGGACGGCCAATGCGATTTGAAGGCAATGAAGGTCAGTACCGAACTGGCTATTAAGGACAAAAAGTACCAAGGGAAAGAACCCTTGGAACAGATGATACCAGAGGTATATCACCAATACCTGGATCTCTTCAAAGAAAAAGAAAAAACGACTTTACCGCCTTACAGAAAAGGAGTGGACCACGAGATTAACCTAGAAAAAGGAAAGACAATCCCAGCAAGGAGGTTATATCCACTAGGAGCGGCGGAACTGGAAGAATTGAGAAGCTATTTGAAACAGAATATGGAGAGGGGATGGGTACGAGACTCCTTCGCGGGAACAGGAGCACCCATCCTTTTTGTCAAAAAGCAGGACGGAAAATTACTACTATGCGTGGATTGCCGAGGACAATGATGTTACGAAAAAAGATCGGTACCCACTACCAGTCATCGGCGAAGCCTAGGACAGGCTAAACAGTGCCCAATACTTTACTAAGCTTGATATTAAGGATGCATACCATAATGTGCGAATCAAGAAAGTGGACGAGTGGAAAACTACATTCGCGACACGATACGGAACGTACGAATACTTAGTAATGCCATTCGGCTTTAACAACGCACCGGCAACATTCCAGAGATGGATCAAGCAGACGTTACATCAATTCTTGGACATATGCTGGTTAGTCTATTTGGACGACGTATTGGTGTACTCAGAAACAATGGAACAACACCAGAAAGAGGTGGGTAGAATCCTGGAAGTGATTGGAAAATCCGGAATGAGAATCAAGCCAACTAAGTGTGAATTCCACAAGACGGAAGTGGAATACTTAGAATTTATTATTGACCTGGTTAGAGTCCGGATGGATCCTATCAAGGCGGCAGCCATATGGGAAAGGGCGATTCCAAAAAACAAGACCGATATGCAAAGATTTATGGGATTCTGGAACTTTTACCGAATATTCATTGAGCGGTTTAGTAGGACAGCAAAACCTCTATACAATCTAGCGAAGAAAAATGCAAAATGGAAGTGGGGCACAGCGGAAAGCGTGGCGTTCGATACGATTAGACAAAAAATAACTTCAGCACCCGTACTCACCCGTTACAATCCGGAAAGACCGGTCATGATCGAAACAGATGCATCGAAGTATGTCTGTTCAGAGATTTTATCGCAATAATGCGAAGATGAGAAATAACGGCCGTTGGCATTGCGATCAAAGACGATGACGAATGCGTAATGCAACTAGGATATTCACGACAAAGAACTATCAGCTATAGTACAGGCACTCAAAGAATGGAGAAAATATGTATTAGGAAGCCATCACAGGACAAGGATCCTCGCCTGCCGTAAGGACTTGGTTCGCTTCACGACAACAAAAGATCTTAATGAACGACAGATCCGGTGGGGCGAGAGGTTAAGCCAATACAACATACGGATCGAATATCAGCCAGGAAAGGAAGGCGGCAAACCAGACGCATTGACAAGAAGAAGTCAACATGCGCAAGAAGAAGATGACGACTGGATCAAACAGAAACCAAGGATCCTATTACCACAAGAAAAATACTTCGAGGAGATAAGGATACAGGAAATGCATACGATTAGCTCTCCCGGAGAAGAAATAACAAATCTTATGGAACAGAGTGGGAAGGACCCTCACATACAAGAGATAAGGAAAGCATTGGAACAAGGAACAAAAGAAATGAAGGATGTAGCCCTGGGGCTATGTCACTGGAAGGATGACTGTCTATTGTACCAGAACAAGATTTGGGTACCAAAAGAGGAAAAGATAAGGACAGAACTTAGCAGAAAAAATCACGACATTCTACAAGCAGGACATGGAGGGACAGTGAAGACCAGGGAACTCATCAGCCGCAGTTATTACTGGCCTGGAATGCGAGAAACGATCAAGAGATATGTCAAGAACTGCGACATTTGTCAAAGAACGATATCATCCCAACATGCTCCGTACGGTCAACTACAATCAAACGAAGCACCAGATAAGCCATGGAAGTCGATATGTATGGATTTTATCACGGACTTACCAGAATAGGACGGCTACGATACTATCTTGGTAGTCATCGACAGACTGACAATAATGAGTCATTTTATCGCATGCAGGAAGGATATGACAACAAAATAATTTGCGCAAACCTTTGCAAAAGAAACCTTTCGGTTAAATGGATTACCACATGACATCATCACCGATAGGGGAACACTATTCACCTCTGACCTGTGGAAGGAGACGGCACAGAGGTTGGGAATCGAAAGGAAACTGAGCACGGCTTACCAACCGCAAACGGATGGACAGACTGAAAGAACCAATGCCATCCTGGAATAATACCTGAGGGGATACGTCAATTATTAACAAGATAATTGGAACGAACTATTACCTTTTGCGGAGTTTGCATACAATAATAGACAACAGGAAACAATTAAGACAACAACCTTCTTTGCAAACTACGGACAACACCCGAAACATGAGGCCAGTGGTCATCTGATACCGGATCGGAAGATACCGGCAAACGAAATGGACCAATGGCACAATACCTTACGCGAGGAAATGGTGACCGCACAACTTCGACAGAAAGGAAATTACGATCAACACAGAAAACCCGATCTGAATTTGAAATCAGGTGATATGGTATGCTTCCTACCCAGGAATGTAAGGACCACAAGACCATGCAACAAACTGGATTACAAAAAGATGGGGCCTTAAAGAACTTGGCAAGAGTGGGGAACTGTGCATATAAGCTGGACTTTCCTCCATCGTTGAGAATTCACAACACAATCCACATCTCACTTCTCGAACCCTACCAAGACCACAGATTCCCGTCACAGATCTAGTCACCACCACCACCAATCGAAATCGAAGGCGAAACAGAATCCGAACTTGTAGAAATAGTCGATTCATGACTACATTACGGAAGACTCCAATATCGAGCGAAGTGGACTGGATACTCTCCTGATTACGATAAAGTTTGGTACCCAGCGGAAAACTATGAACACGCGGAAAATGCAATTTAACACTTCCACGAACGATACCCAGATAAACCAAGGTTGGGAAGAAATCAAGCAAGAAGCAACGAATGATGGGTGGGTAGACCCAATGCGAGAAATCACTCCAACTAGCCCAGGCTATGCGACGGTAGAGGACCGGCAAAGGGCATCAGAACACAACACGAGGAGAAGGACGGCATGTTAAGACGAGCACTGCAACGTCCTTAGAGAAGAAAAGGAAGGGGCCAGTTACTGGCCCAAACAACCACATGCAGAAACGAGATGGGAGGTTTGCTACCGAAATAATTGTCGAGCCCACCGGGATTCAAAGATCTGGGTGGGATACTACCCCAAGGCGTTGGGTAAAAGAGAAGAACTGAGCAGAAAGGATGCTCAGCGCACGGAAGCCAGGAGGGCAGGGTTGGAGAGGGGTGAGGAAACCCGAAACAACGATACCGAATGCCAACACACGCAGGCAGATATTGAATGCCTCCAAAGAAAAATTTCGGGTTTAGAAATCCAACTGGATTAATCCCAAGGATCGATCAGACTCCATGTGGAGACCCACGAAGCGCAACAAGCTACAATTGCGCACCAAAAACGAAATATCGAGGTAGCAGACCTGACATTGGAGATGATTAGGAAACAGTTACACACAACGGAACAAATTTTACAGAAGTTCCGTCGCGATGCTAGAAGATTTGGGAACCAGGTTATGAAACTTGGTGAATAGCTTGAAGGGACTCAAGCAAAGGGTAGAGAGGAGCTATAGTCACAAATCGTGACTTAGCAATATGTAATGTTTCACATGACTCACGATATGTGAGATCAATTATGATTATGAATGTTTTAGTTGATTTATGTTCATGATTACATGACTCACGATTGTGAGGTCATATGATGTGATGGCTTTCGCACCTGACTACCAGTAAGAGTCAGGGGTTTCACGCACTACCAGTAAGAGTCAGGGGTTTCACGCATGTGACGTGATTAGCGCACATGACCTTTTACGGAAATTGGATACTATGGGGATTGTATACTATGACTCCAATTGTGAGTCATAGGATGTTTGTTATACTATGACTCACACGGCAGTCATAGTAAAGAGGTGACTCATAGTAAAGTCACTACGGTTAGTGTTGTGGGAAAAGTGCCTATATAAGGAGGGTTACAGACACAGATAGCTAGCTCTTCACCCAACCACCTAAGTTACTTCCTATGTTATATTTTACCTATTAAGTTCAATCTATACTCTACTCTTATTACGACCATCTGTTTACATCGCCGACAGAAAGGCGATTCAAGAAACGTATCCCTAAGGAGCAGTCGCACGGGCTAGGAGTGACTAGACTCAGCGTTCCCTAGGCGACATAAGGCTACGAGGCCTGAGAGCGGTAAGACGAGCGGTACGTATCATTACCTGTTGCTATTGAAGAAGATAGTGTGCCTTGTCCGGCAGACTAAGGATAGGTTCGTAACACCCACCTTCCTGTGGAAACTGTTTCAAAACTACGACACCGAAAAAGAAGGAACCTCCAGTTCTTTCAGCTTTACCTCCCCCTCCTTCACCCCATCTCTTTGGAGACTAGGAAAACACCCTTAGTCGCAATAATACGAGATGGCCCGACAATTGACAGTCGACACGGACAAAGCCATGTCGGACATAGTAAAAGTCTCCCTGGATGGAAGCGACTATGAACCTGGACGCTCCCGGTCACCTTTGGCACACCACCACGTTTCACAGCCAAGTGGAGTAAGAAAGTCGGCCCCTGGACCTCAATCAAGCACTCGCTGTCCCCCCGACGCCAGAAATCCAGCTATGGAAAGATTAGCAGAACGTATAGGTAAGGTAAAGAGCTACTACGACCGTACCCTCCTGGAATCGGTTGATATGCAACATCTGGCCTACCATGAACTATCTGGTCAAGCTCAGGATCAGGCAAACCAACTCCAGCACCATGCTCAATGGATAACCCATGGCGAACATATCATTGGCGCAGAGTTGAAACAGGTCAATTCAGGACTTTAAATGTTAGTAACTGAAAACCGCCGCACTTCAAGATGCAACCACCAAATGGTGGGAGGCAAAGATGTGGGTGCAGGAAGAAGGGGCTGCACACCAAGAAGCGGTAAGTACCCAACTTCATGCTAGCATTGGTGCAACAGGACAAGAGGCGCTAGATCGAGACCGCCAGCTAGAACAGGCTTTGGCTAGGTACAAAGCAGAACTCCTGCAAACACAAGTGTCCGTACAAAAAGAACAAGAGCGGACCAGGGAGGAGTTATGAGAACTAGAAAAACACCATGAACAAGAGCAGACAGAGAGCAAGGCCTATCTGATTAGGTAGAATGCCGCATCCGAGCAAATAAAGTGAATGTTGACTTGGGTGAATGAAACTTTTCTGCACCTATAAGTTGCGAGGAACCCACCATGTGTGTGGGAAATAGTAGCGTCACAGCCAGGGAAAATCCTGGCTTAGAAAAACAGAACACGGCCGATGGCAGAGATGAGTGTAGGTTCATTCCCCCAAGAGACAAACGAAAGGCAGTTGATTGAGGTGAGGGAAACGGAAATGGCGGACACAAACCACCCCCGCCTGCACCGGCGGTTGCACCCCACCCGGGAGATGATGACCAAGGGTCGGAAGACTGAGGTGGCCACTCACGACGAGGGTGTGAGGCATCACGAATACCCATACCAGGCCATAAATTCAAATCCGAAGCGGACGCATGGGTGGACCGACTGGGGCAAGCATTATCCAGCACTAACTGCCGACAAGCGGATCCACCATTCAAGTTTGAGAATAAGCCTAATCAGGTTGTGCGAGTATGGCTACTAAATTGCGCAGACTACTTTGGGAGAAACCCATGGCAATGGGAAAACGATGAAGAACGCAACAAGTATGTGTTAGGAAGAATGGAAGGAACTGAGTTGGCACCTTTCTTGATAACCTATCGCAAGAAAATGACTGCGGACCTCGGATTCCCAAAACATAAGGGTTATGATATCGGGATCACTGTCCGGGCCGAAGTTACAGAACGATTCTCTGTACTGCACAAGGCACAAAAAGCCTTGGCCGCGATGGAGAAGGGCTGGTTACAGGAGATATAGAGAAGTATCTCCTTACCATGGAAAACTACAACATCGAGGCAGAAGTATCCGGTATCGCTTGGAGAACTATAATTCATCTGCAACTTCCTATTTAAGCCTTGCATATGCTATCACATGAAAATCATGACTTTGATAGCGAATAGATAAAAGCAGTCCGTAGGGTTACTAAAGCGGAAGAATCGTTCTAGGAACAACAAGGGCTATTCCGGAAAAACGATTAGGGAAAAAGTGACTTCCTGAAAAGAAAACGGGAGGTGTACTCAAAATCTAGCAAGACCACCCCTGGAAATAAGAAATGAAAAAACCTATATGGCAGCTGAAAAGGCTGCCTACAAGTTGAAAAAACAAGCGGAAAAAGGGAAAAAAGCTCCAACTGAAGGAAAGGTTGAGCATACAAATTGGGTTGAAGCTCATAAAGGAATCCCTGAGGACAAAATTGAAAACGAAAGAAAGCCAATCAATACACCCGTTGCACATTGGCTAACCATACTTGGAAGTTCTGCAGGAAACAGGCCCAAGTATTGGTTATAGGATAGAAAAGGGGAAATTTCAAACCCCAATATCGATGACCCCAGATAAAAAAGGGGCAACCAGAACCCAGGACCAGGGTTAACCAAGTCAACCAGCCCAGGATTTGGGAACTGGATCACCTGGATGAGAACTAAAAAGAGTTTTCAGGCACCGGCAGCCATGGCGACCGGGTACGCACGTATGGACCCCTAACTGAAACCGAAATCCACAAAGGGGCTCGACCTCTGCAAGGTGCTACTAGCAGGTATTCCGCTCTTCTCTGTGAGACTCTCAAAACTAAAGGGAGAGTCACGAAATGCAATCCAGACCTTTAGGAGTATCCCAGACCAAAGAATGAAAGGTGAGCAAGAAGCGATTAACTTGGATGGCGGCTCGTGGTAGTCCGGGACTCACTCTGGCAACCTGAAACTCAAAAAGAAGAAAGTGGAGCGCCACATTTGATGAACACCAGACCACAGTAAGGAAGACGGTCAACTAAACCCGCATCCTTATAAAGCCCTAAATCCTTACAAAAGATCCAAGGAAGAGTGGATAGACCAGCGCTGACTAGGGACTTCTTAAGAATTACAAGGGGAAATCAGTCTAGCCTGGATCTTGAAAAGCCTTCCAGGAACGAAATATATTACCGGTCGGCTGGACAGTGGAATAGTTGGAGAAACGGAACAGGATTCCGGACATCAAGAAAAACGAACTGGAAGAGAATAAGTAACTACAGGTACCTAGTCCATACGCTAAATGGAGCAGGGTATATCCGTCCTGAACCTGGATTCCCGCTTTGTGGACAAGATAGGCATAATAGAATCAGGTGGTAATCGAGGCGATGCATGAAGAATCCCCTGATTACCACCTAATGATACGAGTTCGGTTCCAGTTAGGCAGGGCAAATGGCAGGTGTATGGGAACCCTTCGGCAAGCAATAAAGACCGCTAGTAGTGGGCTGCCCCGTACATCAAAGACAAAATTTTAAGTTTGTCAGAGGAAGCTTAAATAGCCGAAACCGTGCAAGCATGGTAACAAACACCCTAAGTTACCATAACAACAAAATTGTCCACCAAAAGATCTGCACAGGGCCTTTGCGGCCCTAATAAGTGAAATAAAACTGTAGCACCTGCCCCTCCTTATTATTCATGCCCATAAGGCCGGGCAACCATTGAAATATATGGCGTACAGATCCCGATTCACATTCTATTAAACTCAGGGTCTAATATATTCTTAATTAACCAAGAGCTGGTTAATAAACATTGCCTACCATATCACACACGCACAAATACCTTGGACATTTAAACCTTTAAAGGAACCACAGCAGCAAATGGGGGAAAACACTACACACATTCTATTCTCTTATAGAACGGAAACAACGCACACCAATATCACATCTCTTGAGAATATGCCAATACTGGCAAATATGACTTTATCAACCAATTTGGATGGTGGCATACAGAGCATCCCATATGGCACATAGAGGAAACGCAAAAATGGACATTTAAAGACAAGATATGCCAAAGTCATGTTAATGATGAAGGCATACACTTGACATTTGAATGGGACGAGACCGTGGCATACGACCCAAAAGCAAGATATATTGGCAGAATTGAAATAGCATCCACTACAGAGTCAAAAAAGATCTTGCAAATACCTCAGGAATACAATGAATGCAAGAGGGTTTTTGCACCAGAAACGGCAGAGAAACTAGCCGGAAGAAGAACGGTTGACTATGCCATTGACTTGATACCCGGTGCGGTACCTCCATGGGGCCCGATATATCCTATATCAGCCTACCAGCTGGATTTGCTTTGCAAATACCTACAGAACATGCAGGATCAAGGGAAAATCGTGGAAAGCAAATCTCCTGCTGGGGCTCCAATTCTGTTCGTCCCTAAACCAGATGGTTCAATGAGGCTATGTGTGGACTACGGACAGTTGAATAAGCTGACGGTGGCTACAAATACCTGCTACCCCTAATGGCTGAGCTCCGTGACTGGGTGGCTGGGGCCCAAATATTCACTAAGCTCAACTTAAAAGATAGCTATCACCTCCTTAGGATAAAGGAACTAGATGAGTGGAAAACTGCATTCCGGACCCGATATGGCCACTTTGAATACAAAGTAATGCCATTCGCGCTGGTGACCATGAATACTACATTCCAGGCCATGATGAATAAATTTCTTCGTGAATTTTAGATCATGGAGTGGTGGTATACCTAGACGATATCCTAATTTACTCCAAGAGAGAGAGGAAGAACACATCGACTTGGTCAAGAAGGTACTCTCGCCCTTGGAAGAATACGATCTAGCGGTATCAACCACCTAGTTAGTTTTTTCATGTATATACAGTATAGTTTTTGGGTTATATTATAGCAATTGATGAAGTCACCAAGAGTGAAAGAAAGGTTGAAAGCATAAAAAATTGGAAAGCACCAAGGTCGGTCAAGGAGGTGCAAATATTCATTTGCTCTCCCAATTTTTACTGACGTTTATTTAAAGATTTCTTCAAAATCTCCAAACCAATAACTCAAACGTTGAAAGGCGAACCCAGAATATGCAGCTGGTTTCCGGATCAAGACGGGGTGTTTGAAGAACTTTAGAAAAGATTCATCTCCACCCATATACTCTGTCATTTTTACCCTGACAGAGAAACAATTGTGGACACATATGCTAGTGATTTTGCGCCAGGCTGTGTCCTCTCACAGTTTAAGGACAAAAAGCTACATCCGGTGGCTTTCCAGTCACGGAAGCTGAGCCCAGCAGAGCGAAATTAAGAGATCCATGATAAGGAACTATTAGCGATTCTGGAAGCATTTAAAGAGTGGAAACAGTACCTGGTCTGAACAGAAAATCCAGTGACTGTCTACACTGATTACCAGAATCTACGAGAACTTCCTTACAACTAAGGTATGGAACCCACGGCAGATACGATGAGCTTAGCTACTGGCAAACTAAAATTTTAGTATTGTCTAACGGCCTGGAAAACGAGGTGCAAAGCCGCATGCACTAGCCTGATGGCCGGAGTATAGTCCAGAGGAGGGAGTTGTGCATAGCGAACAGTCAATACTCAAGCCTTCTCACTTTCAAATCACACTGTTGCACTAAAATCAGCCAGAAATGGAGGAAAGAATAATTGGCACAGAGTCTACTGATCTCTTGCGAATAAAATTGCTAACTCCAATAGCACGAATGCCTACAAAAGGGCCAGGACTAGCAGCCGGACACAACTTCTACGCACTAGAGTACTTTATCATTCTGGCCAAAGCACAAAGGTTGCTGGAAACTGGAATTTCAGTCAGATTACTAAAAGGAATATACGCACAGCTGGCACCACGCAGTGGAATGGCCGCCAAATTTGGGATTAGCATTGGCGCAGGAGTAATTGATGCTGATTACACCTGAGAAGTCAAGGTTATCATAATGAACCATGGAAACCAAGATTGCCAGGGTCGCAAAGGGAACAGAATAGCACAAATGATCATTGGGAACATACACAAGGCTGAAGCGATAGAAGTTGACGGACTAGCAGAAACTGCAAGGGGCAATGACGGATTTGGAAGCACTGATATGTCGCCCCGACGATCAGCGGCAACAAAGACCCAGGTAGTGGTTACATACTTGCAAGCGTACCAGGCCGAAAATGGGTTTCTGGATGAAACAGAGCATCGAGCAAGACTAGACAAAGGGATACTCCTAATGTCTAATGCTATAATAGCCAAGATCGATATCAGGAAATATGATCAGACATTATTAAAACCCATCAAAGAGGCAGGCCAGAATGATCAAGACTGGCAGGAACGTAAGCAAGTATTGCAAACCTTAACCAAGGAGGGCAAACCATTACCGAGTCACTGGGCAGTAACTGAAGGTCTAATATACTATAAGAATCACTTAGATATTCCAGACAACGAACAGCTGCAGACAACTATAGCCAAAGGTTGCCACAACTTTAAGGTAGCTGGACACTTTGGACTGGAGAAAACTCAGGAAATTGTTACCACAGACTTTAATTGGAGAGGGCTGACAGCATGGATAAATGACTATGTACGGTCATGCGATGAAGGTCAACATAATAAATCCCGACAACATGCGCGGTTCGGTCTGCTGCAGCCTCTAGAAGTCCCGTTCGCAGCCTGATCATCCATATCGACCGAATTCATCACACAACTACCAGAATCACAAGGAAGAACACAAATTATGGTAGTCGTGGATCGGTTTATAATCCTGGCTCACTTCATAGGTCTGGAAAGTAATGCAACTGCAAAAGAAGTTGCAAACGTATTCTAGAGGGAAGTCTGGAAGCTACATGGACTTCCAGCTGAGATTATATCCGACATGGATGCAAAGTTCTTGGGAGAAATCTGGGAATCCCTATGCAAATATTAGGGATAAAACGAAAGATATCAACTGCGTACCACCCGCAAACTGATGCACAAACGGAGAGGACCAACCAAGTGTTGGAAGCATAGCTCAGAAACTTTGTCAAATATGATCAAACAGACTGGTACCAGTTGTTACAATAGCCAAGCATGCCTACAACAATTTTGTAACGAACGTGCATGTCATGTCACCCATCTATGCAAACTATGGATTCCATCCACAAACAGAATGGATGAAAGAATGTGAAGCCCAAAATCCAGGTACCCAGCTATACGCACACTGGATGCAAACAATACACCAACAGGCCACAGAAGCGTTGGAACAAACGCGGGAAAATATGATCAAATATTACAACCACAAGGCTAAGGTGCAACCAGCCATCAAGGTCGGGGACATGGTCATGTTAAATGCAAAAAACATATGGACCAAACAACCCTCGCAGAAGCTTAGCCCAAAGCTGTAGGGCCCGTTTAAGGTATTGGGAAAAAAAGAGCAGTACCTGCCTACAAACTAGATTTATCACCAAGATGGAAGATCCATCTGATATTTCATTTTTCATTGTTGGAACCGTATCAAACATTCAATCGACCAGCAAGGGAACAACTTCACCGCCAGCCAGAAGATATCGATTCAGATTTAGGATTGGAAATGGAAAGAATCGTGTAGAGTTAAATAATCTCTATTACCCGGCGCGTGGGAGGTCGGAACTGATGGATGCGTGAGGTACGGTACTTTGTGAAGTGGACTAGTTGTTCCGAAGATGAAAATACTTGGGAAGCACCAGACCACTTAGAGCATGCACAGTAATTGGTGGAGGCGTTTAACAGGGAGAATCCGGATATTCCAGAGCGGGCAGATGTTGAATGACAAGGAAAAGGTTTTTCGAGCGTGGCCAAGCAAATGGGTTGGGTTTTTCACCCTACCAAGTCGAGTTCAAGAAGGGCCTGATAAATTTCAGAATTGTTTAAGTTTGGGTTTCATTGTTAAAATTTTTTATTTGTTTTATTGTTATTTTGATGGGGTACCTAAAGAGAGGGTAACCTTTGAAAGGCGATTAGGGAGATACCGCACAGAGGAGGGAGCTCGTGTTAGGCACAAACGACACACTAGAGGATTACATGACTTTTCAGGATGGACTACATGAGTCTGGGCCTCTACGGGCGGTTGCACCTCTGCGGCCACGGTGTTCGCCCTGGGAGTCGACACTGGCACCTTGAGCAATTGCTTGTTTACTAAGAAAAACGAGAAATTGGAACATATCTTGTAACCCCGTATACGTCGTCGCCCTCCGTCCGACCGGATACTGTCTGCAGGGTATATGGGAGGGCCTCCCTGGCTACGTCTAGGAAGTGGAACGAACCAATTCCATGAAGAACTCACAGAGTTACACCCAGGTGAAGTTAAGAGAGCCCGGGTAGTCCTAGATGGGTACTAATGCGGGATTTAAGTAAACCACTCCAATACACAGCGAGAGTAAGCTGACGCCCCTGTGATGCCTATAAGGTCAATGAACCTATCGGAACAAGTTGATAAGGAGACGTAGTGAAGACATGAAGGTATTTGCCCGATCGTGAACACTAGTCAACCTGAAAGCCAGCTGCAGAGCCGGATAAGACTGCATGAAGCAGATTCGGCCAACAACCAAGCATGCCCCTTGGAGTTCAGAGTAAATATTGGTACGTTGCAAACTTGACGACTATATCTTAAACAGCCGAAAGAATGTTGACAACTCAGACTGAGGGGGTCCACACCTGGAGAGAAGTCGGGAGCTCTATTATACCTTTAGCTGTCTGGGGGAAGAGAAAGTTTCAGGGTCAAAGCAGGTTAGCTCTCGGATTATGAGACCAAGGTAGAGAAGAAGATTCCGGTTTAC
This sequence comes from Tuber calosporum, assembly GCA_003316355.1. NCBI lineage: Eukaryota > Fungi > Ascomycota > Pezizomycetes > Pezizales > Tuberaceae > Tuber > Tuber calosporum. The sequence goes on from QFET01002717.1 coordinate 44,024, forward strand.
ATGTGAACCGGTTGTAGTCCGCGAACACTCAGACGCGGGACACAAATATCGAAGTGCCTCCTGAGCTTTAGCCATCATCAAGCAACGGAGAAGAGATCTTATCAATATCTTAAGTTTTTACACAAAAATCTTTACCTACGAGCCTTCCTAGACAATATCCGTTTACGAAGAAAGATTTAAGCCTAGTTCGTTTCGCTTGCCCTTAGAATCAACTACCCTTAACAGAGAGGTGGAACAGAGCCAGGATGTCATTGACAAGATCATCAGAGGATAGAAGATAGTCTGGATGTGGGCTAGGGGTGCTGGCGGTAGAGCAGTGGATGGGTTGGCTAGAATATGTGGTTCTATGATAGTGCATGCATGAACCAGACCTCGATGAGCCAGGTGAGGCTATGCCTTCTAGCTTAAACAAAGAATGGGGTTGGGAAAGGTGATGGTTCGCTATAGGGTGAAGCTTTAGAGTAGGGTAGAAATTGATTTGCCATAATTGTAGCCACATAAAATAATAGGTTTTAGCTATCAACAGAGAGCAAGAAATTTAAGCAGGGGTAAAATAGAAGGTGGGGAGCGTGATCCTTTAACTAGGGGTATTTTATTTAGTTGATTTTCTCATATATTAACCCATAATGTACACGAACCTGCGTGGAGCCCTAGATATTGCATAAACAATACTAGAATTCCAGACGTGCAAAACAATGGCAATACGCTTTCAAGTTCTCCCCAGTGATAACCATACTGTTACCATGCCCAACAATAGTATCTAAATCAAAAAATATTGAATGAAATGAATTTATAAGAATGCTTAACTGCAAGGAAAGAATACAGCCAGGAATTTTAGAACCAGACAGTCTGAGTTATTGCCAACAGACGAGAAGGGAGCGACAGTGATTGCAGTTAGTGGAGGCAAAGTTAGTGCCGGTTGGACAGATGTAAGAGGTAAGACACAGGTTGAGATCCAGCCCTGCAGAGAGTAGTCAGACATAGCCTACTGAGGACAGCTTCGCAAGGTAAAGCTAGTGTTCGTGAGAGTAGGAGGGTCAGAGGAGAATCTCATGCTCAAAGTCTTCATCTCCTGAGGTGCAGAAAGAGCAGGTGGGGGAGACGTCAGATCATGATATGAGTGTTGGCCTGTACCATAGCTCTTGCCAGCATGGATCTGATTTAGTCATCCTGATGTAAAGTAGTAGAGGTCCATAAAGGCTTGAGGGTTGAGGAACTGTTTGTACTGATAGTAAGTAGAAGAAGGATCCAGGATCATCTAAGCAGTAAGTAGTTTCTTTCTGCAGTGTTCCTTGATAAATATGTATGGGACAGCGTCTCAGCATGGCTCAGAGGAGCCAGGAACTATGCCTAACTGGAGGTGACAATTTATCTAGGGGAGCTAGAAGCCATCTTTGGTCACCTTGAGCAGGAGGTTGCATATCGCTTTGATGGTAAAGTGGGAGCGGAGGGCCGAGTTAGGCCTTGGCTAGTCTCTGTGGAAGGGATTGTGGTTGGGCCTAAGGTGGCAAAGGAGGGGGCTTCAGTAGTCCTATGCCCTGAAATTGCAGAATGACACAAATAATCATAGCAGGGGTGGTGAAGCTTGGTTGATCTCGGGAGGGAAGTAGGAAAGCCTTAGTGCAGCATTCTAGTGCCAGTGGGGGAGGAGAGCATTGAGAGGGGCGAGGCAAGCCTTACAGGTCAGGATGGATTCTGGAGTCGATGAGAAGCACTTGGTGACCCACCATTGGACCTTGCTCCAAAAGACTTCCATTTTCCCTATCATAGCGGTACTGGGGATAAGTGGCTCAACTCCATAAAAGAGGATAGGTTGCAGCCGGTCAATAGCCAGCCTGCAGTTGAGGTAGAAGACAATTCCGCTGCCTGTGGCAGAGTGTTCCCTTAGCAGAGTCAAAGCCCCTTGCGCAAATGCTAACCTTTTGAGAAAGTTGGTCAAGCTTTGCATTGTAGTGGAGAACCAGTATCCTAGACAGCAGACTATCGAAGAGGGGTGGAAGAGGCTCCCATCAAGTGAAAATAGGGCTTGTGACACAGGAGAGTGATCTTGTAGAGTGCCACAGTAGAGGAGTTTAGCTTTGGGGATTGTGTGGGACACTACCAAGGGTGATGACTTCCTGCAAAGGCGAGCATAGTAATGTTGAAGAAGTGGTATATTGCTCTGGTATGACCCAGATCGAACAGTACCTGTCAAATCATTAATATAGGAAAATATAATCCCTTAGGGATGCATAAATGTAAGTAAGATACATATACGAGAAATACAACAGGAGAGATAGAGGAGCCTTTGGGGTAGCCCACTTAGAGAGGTTAGAAAAAGGTTAGGACATTACCAGAAAAATAGGTGGCATCACTGGTCAGTCAGAAATGTTGGAACACAAGAAACCATAAAAGGAGATACATCCTTGTTGCGAAATATGGGAGATAAAACCTAGAGGAAATATTATCAAAGCCACCCTTGATTTCAAGAAACAAGATAGGGGTTTTGAAGAACGAACACAGTAGTATGCGGACTTCATATATGAGGACAGTGCATGCTCAGGAGGTACGTGTTCATGGAAATGTTGGGGATTGATTGGGGTGGATGAGGCCAAAAGTACTAGCTATTAGTGCTTGCTGGGTTACTATTATCCTCTGCAGAATCTTAGAGACTGTTACTAGGTGGACAATAACTTGAAAGGAGGAGCAGCATGAGTTGTAGTCAGGTTTGACAAGCTTGGAGAGGACGATGCAATTGGCCTTTTTGAGAGAGGGGAGGGTGGAAGCCATAGGTTAGTAGGTGACCTGGACAGGAGGTAATGAAGGAGTGGATAATGTGCTTGAACCATTTCCATATACCATAGGGGATCACGTTAGGGCCAGAAGCTGAGTTGTTTGAGGACTTGCGTAGGGTCAGGCAGACTCACAGTTTCTTAAGTATCACGAAGTCCATCAAGGGTCAAAGAATGAACGGCAAGGGTAAGGGGTCTGTCGGGGGAAACAAGAATGCAAAACGAAGGTATTAACTATGATGGATTCTGTGGCCTTAGGATATGAGGGGAACAGGTAAAGGGGGCGCCTGTTAGCCACTTCGTGGGCAGCCCATACTGACTGTGTTTCCAGGCAGTCAAGGAATAAATTCCACTGCGATGCTTTAGCATTTTGTAAGCCATAGAAATATACAAGTTAAGAGGCTCAGGCAACGTTAGTTGCTGTCGTAGAGGGGGACATGCCTGACATCCTTGCTTCATTGTTGAAAGCCTGATGGAGTAGTGATAAATTAGCTGTCCAGTAGGGCTTTGACCTGGAGTAAGTGCATTTGTTTGGTGTATGTAGGATTAAGAGAGAGTTAAAGGTGCTCATGTGGCGATCAAACCAGGCACTGAGTGATGCATATGTCCGAAGCTGGGGAGCTGCTGGGACACCTTGATCTTAATTGAGAGGAAGGAAAGTGGACTAAACAGCTTTGGCCCACGTAGAGGTGGGCTCATGCTGGCGCAGGAAAGGGGTTGAAATGGTGATGGTAATTGGGACATAGTAGACATCAGTCAGTAGGTGGGTAATACCCAATTAGCTATCTAAGGGAGCACAGGAGGGATTCACAGAGGCAACCTCCAAGAGTCTGAGTCTGGTTGAACTATTAAAGGGGAAACCTAGTAGATATACCTAGTGTGTTTATAAGTGAATAGCCTAGCTCTGAGGGCAGGTCAAATTAACGGGATGATAGGTTAACATCAAGGTCAGAGAGGACCTGCAAGTGGTCAGAAAGGGGATGATGGCTGTTCTTGTCCCAACCACTAGGGTCAGTAAGGCATGTTCTGTACGCATGAGGTTGTGGTGATTTTACTGAGGTTAGAGGACAGCCCAACAGTGGAGTTGGCATTGTAAATACTGAATACTCTATTAACCGAATTAAAAATGCCTAAGGGGGGGTGCATATCAATCACAATAAATTCTAGGCCGTCAAAGTAAACTGGTAGCAACGGAAAATACTGCATAAAATCATGGAGTGCATGAATGGCGACCCTAGGTTTGCACCTTTAGTAATAGGTGTAGTAAAAGATTTAAAAGAGAAAAATGATGGTAGGTACCATTCGAAGACAAGAGGACCTTACAGGGCGACCAAATGATGTAGGGTGAGCATACCCTTAAATGTATTTAATAGGGAAAGAAATACATCCGAGGTCCTAAGGTATTTTGGCTAAATAAGGGTAATGGTGGTGCCCTACAGCTGCACCACTGGTGGGGGGTCCTATATGGGACTCATTAGAGGAGGAAGCCGGATGTGCTGTAAGGAAGTAGGGAACTAGAGAGTCTGGCAGGGACTGGTTAACCATGACTGGTAGCCTGTATCAGCTAGGGTGCCAGTCTGTAGGTCTAGATGGTGGGTGGTGGTGAGATCCATGATGGTAGTTGAAGGGGAATGAGTCCTTGTTGTGTCGGGTAATAGAGGGGCATCTTGATCGATGTCGTTATTAGGTACATTGGCATTCTGTGGCCCAGAGCTGGCATTATTGACAATGAGGAGAAGCGGGCATGATTGGCAGGTACCGGATATGGCAGCATGAAGCCCAGCACAAATATAGCTCATTTAGGAGGAGGGGGGACAGTACCCAAAGACTGAATTGGTGTTTACAGCTATGGGGTAGGTGGGATTGGGGCAGCAGTAATCTGCTTACATATGTGCCATGGCACAGAAGGGTAAAGTGGGGTTAGTAGCCTTAGACATGGGGGAGCAGTGACCATAGTGCCAGCCCATCTGGCATTGCGTAAATTTACCCATGGAGTGGGCATTTTCAACCATGGCTATTTGGGAGAATAGGGGAATAGTTGTGCCAGGCCTGTTAACAGCATTAGGGGCAATGGTAACTATTAAGGATGTAGTGCTCTTCATGACTCAGATGTTAGGGTCAGTATAGAGGGAGCATGCAGAGTAGACATTAATGTCAGTTGCATTATTGACTGACTCACAGAGGGCAGGAAAGAGGTCACCTTGCTCCTCTATCACATGTGCTGCAGGTAGACTATGGATAGCATCTTGCATCACATTTGTAGCGGGGTGGAAGGGTCGGTATGGGTTGTTTTCTACAGTGAAAGCTTGGTTAAGGCTGTTATTCACAGCTTCAATATAAGGTGAGTAGGCAGTGGAGAGAGTATGTGAGTCAGTGCCTAGGATGGTAAATGAGCCTTTAGGATTGACGGGGGCAGAGCAGGGGGAAAGGGACTGTGGTCTTGTGGGAGGAAGGCAGCCATTAGGTCAGGGCCGGTGGCAGTCATTATATCTGTTTCTGAGTGATGTGTGCAAGAGCTATCAAGGGTGATGTGTCTCAACTTGGTGGAGGGCAACAGTGTAAGCCACCTGGAATGAACGCAGGTGTCGCTGGATGATGCGACATCGGCCACTTTAACACATTTCTTCACCCTGCTTTTGTCTTTCAGTGCAGAGGACGAGCAAGCTGCGACTGTTGGATCAGTCCTTGTAGCAAAGCAGGCTTATTTGCTAGCGGGTAGTGCAATATAGGAAGCAGCGGGTGAGCGAAATCCAGTAAGGTGAGGGTATTTGCCAGCCCGGGACTCTTGAGCTTCCCAGCAGTATGGGTGACTGACAGCTGATGCGGCAGAGTTACCATACAACTGTTTCTCAACAGTATCATAGCATGGAAGGTCAGTAGCAGTCACTTAATCGGCCTCATATGCAGATTACCGTGTGATGTGGAGGACCGACCTAGGTGTAGGGGTAGAGGGGAGTGGTGGAACCGGAGGAGGAAGGGGTAGTTGTCTGCCAGTGGCTCCTGCCATTAAACCTTGTGAGAGGTCTCAGACTGTGGCAACCAAGGATACAATAGCTGTATGGGCTCTAGTACACGGTAGGGTAGAGAAAGAGATAGCAGATTTAGATCTCATCTATCTGGGTGGTTTGACTGACTAGTCAGCTAACAACCTTATTGATTGCAGAGATGGCAGTGGATAGGAGTAGGACGATGGTAGCCACCCCATCAGAAAGGGTATGGAGCAGGGATTGGCCAAAAAGGTGCAAGGAGGCAAGTAAGAGGCATCTAGATAACCGTAGTGTCCAGCAGGTTTTAGAAGGCATTCAGGTGGTTAGCGAGGGGCCAGGTATGCTGGAACATGAGGAGGGTGCTCAACAGAGAGGGTTGTGTAGTGCTGGGTGTGTGAGGCTGACCTGGAGGACTCAGGACATGCGGTAGCTATTACCATTGAACAAAGTATGGGGCTGTATCGCTAAGGAGGTAAGCTTTAGCGAGGGAAAAGATTTGGTGTAACTAGGCCTTTGCCACACAAAAATCTATCTTTTACGCATCTATAAAGTTCAAGTATATCAAGCGGGAGGAAAATAGAGGGCGCAGGGCATATAGCTAAACGATAGCGATCGCTAGCCAATTATACACTTGTCCCTATACTCATATTAGCCATGTATATAATGGATCCTTAAACAGCTAGGCAATAGTTATAAAAACTGGAAACATTATTTGACCTTGAAAATGTATACCACCCTCAGTCAAATGACCCCCTAAACTCTCTATTAGTCTGATTGTGTCTAGCACTCCACCAGTAGATAGCCTTCAACTCATTTGTCAAATAAATCAAGTTCTAGTTGATGTTGCCCATTTGCCAATATCTTATGGTATACTTGTTAAGCAGGCAGGATGGCCGTCTTTCTTGCATATATGCACCTAGGTGCATATGCATTTGTATTATCAAGTGTATTTGTACTACATAGGTAGAGTCTAAATATTTCACCCAGCCGGAGCAAATCTACTTTAGATAATAGATCTTACCAGCATGGAGTGTAGTCATATACCAAGATCCTTGTTCCATAGAATAGCCGGTTCCACTCCTATTTTGCTTCGCTCATTGTCGCCTAAAGCAAGCGTAACACTAAAGCCAGTGCAACTCTGCATAATACCGAATTTTTCGTTTTTACACCATTCAGAAGATTGATTAATTACATATTTTTAATACAACAAAAATTTTATTAACTCCATATTGGGCAACAAAATCAGAATTTCTAGAAATAGAATCCAGTGATACATTTAAACAATCAGAATCCGACTCACTGGCCACATCCCCAATAGTGCAATCACTAAACTCACCTTTTTCATACTGATCACCCACTTTTCCCAATTTCCCACCAACCAATAATCCTAAAGTCTCTATATCCAATTCAGGATATTCATCAACCAGTAATTGTGGATCAATTACTGTCACCGTACTGGTGTTGATCAAGGTTGGATCAAGGGCTAACAAAGCTAGGAGGAGGCCGGGAGGTGGTTGAAAGTATTCAAGATCTTCGGGACTTGAATTCTTTATAGGTTCTGGAATTCGTATGAGGAGCTCATAGGGAATGTCTCCTACATGGACAGTAATAGCTATAAGTCGCTTCTTTGATGCCTTATCAAGCTTACAAGTGTCAATACCACGGCGGTTTCAAGCTGCCTTGGCCTTTTTACCAGTAACTAATATAATTTTCCCTAATTTCTTAATAGCAAGAGCCTTTTCTTTCTGGTCTGTTTCCTTCTTTCTAAGTCATGTTTGCTCAACTGATATCACAGGACCCTTCAAACTAACATGTCAGGATAATAGTTTTCTAAGTTCTACGTAACGGACTTGTGTCTGAATATACCAGAACGATTCGTCCTGAAGTTGGTTATTCACAAGTAGGACTTTGAGTCCCTTTGGCCTACTGGTGACACAGTTCCTTGGAACTTTGACCAAAGGTTTTCTGCTTGAGAAATCAACTCTTCCATACACCATTGACTTTGAGAATACATGCTTGGAATCAACAAAGGTCTAGACACCTCAGTATTCACGCCCCGGATATGAGGGTTACCATAGCTGGTAGAATTGGGGTTACTTAGGCCTTGGAATAATACCAGGTCCTTATTGTTATTATTATAGGAACACATATTCTTTTAAGCACTCTTGATTTAGACAGGGAATATTACTAGGTTCTGGAAGGAGCTTTTGATAGTAAGGGGTTGAAAGGTTTGATTGCGAATTATACTGAGGTCTCAACAGAGTAAGGAAATTGTATAATCAATTTCTAAGAAGTGCAGGGCACTATGGATTGCCTTCTTGTGATAATACTTCCATGGTCGAAGGACACTGGCATTCAATGGCTGTAGAACATGAGTGAGGTATGAGGGAAATTCAAAGGGGACAATATAGTGCTCATGACACTTAATTTCAAAGTCTTCTTTGCGATATGTGATATGACTATCCATGAGAAGTATACTCCAATGTTTATCAGGACCAGCACCAGTGTGCTTAATAAGGTGATCTAACCAGGACATAGCTATATTCTGTTTAGTATATCCTGTAGGAGAAACAGCAATGACCTCTACTCCAGTTCAGTTATAGTGCACCCAATTTTCTATAATCTTTGCACAGGGACAGATAATGAGAGGCGGTGGTAGAGCAGTTCAATAGGCAAAAATTACATCCATAATTGTAAGCGACTTTGGAGTCTCAGATTAGAGGTATAAAGCTCTTTAACCTCAGTTGGGATGATCACAATTTCTGTGGTTGGGAACCCAATTCTGACCCCTGATTCATCCATATTGTAGATGTATTTTGCCTGACTAATCTCATAGTTGGAGGGAGTATTTTAATAGTAAAGAAAAATTCTCTCTACATTATCCTTACTATAAGTTCCAATACGAGCTCTAGCTATTGGGTTTGTCTAAAACGTATGTAGACTCGAGTTTTCTTGAAGGCACTGGCGGAACCACATTTTGGATATGGGATCAAGATTTGCTGCTTGACGAAGATAATTGATTCCAGCATAAATGTATGATGGAGTAGCTCCTAATCCCATATATCACAGCTTATTGCAGTATATATAAACTGCTTGTTTTACGCATCGGTTAAAATAACGTTATTGTAACAATTGTGGTAGAAGGTTCCATGACCATTGCAGACTTGAAGTCGATTGCGAAGTTGGAGTGAACAAATTGTTGATGCTTTTGCCATGAACATTTGTGCAGCAGTACTGATGGTCATATTAGGCTCCTTCTATAATGATTCTAAAGCTTTTTCTAATTGGAGTGTCATTTCCATTGGTGAAAATAAGATAAGGGTTGTGGCTGATTCTAAGGTTTTCTTGATTGATGGTTGTTAAGTGGTACATTTGAGTTGTTAAAATCAAGGATAAAACATCCCTGTAAATAACTTATATTAGATACATCTATATAAGAAAACACAAAAAGTGAAAATTCTTTTTTGTCCTGAATTGGACTAGCTTGGGTGTTACACTTGCTTTGGCCAAATATGAGCGAAGTGATATAGGACTGGAACTGGCTATTATTATTACATCATAGAATTTGTACCATTTCCCACATGTGTAATATCAGCTCTCACTCTCCAAGCTTTGTCTCACAGTACCTATTTCCTTAGTACTCCATCTGGTAGGGTTAAAAAAACTTCTCCTATATATTTCCCAAAGCAGGCAAAACCTTTCCAGAGATACAGCGTAGCCCAACATTTGCATCCCCGATTTTCCTTGTCAAAATCTTTTCCTAAGTCTTCAACATTTCTAATTGCTTCTCATGATTCCCAGATATTCTTAATGTCTGAACATTCCTTCCATTTGACAAAGTAGCGAGATTCTTGAATGGTTTGTAACTGTCCTCTGAATGTTCTATAATCAAAAATTATTTGACTCTTGAGAACCTTTTCTACGTGCCATACTAGGTCACCTTCAACTACTTCCAGTACCAGATGTCCTTGTTCTCGACCAGGATGAATAAATTATCTGTATGGCTCAGGTAACGATACATGGAAATCTGGATGTATTTTCTATTATTCTAAGATTTGGAATATATAGTTTAGGTTTTCTCTTTACACAAGGATTAGGAGCAGGCAAAGTAAATATGCAGACAACATCATTGAAGGTGGCTTTATGTCGATATTCTCCAGGTTTAGCATAATTAAATCGCCTACTTGGTAGTCTGGTTGACTGCGATTCTGCTGGTCATATTACTTGTTCATCCCTTCGCCAGTATTCCAATGATATTCCTTTGCTGTTGCAAGTAGTGTTTTCATCCACGCAGTATGCATAGTAGCTTTTAGATTCCGGGAAAATTCTCCTTCATCCATTAGGTTATTGTAAGTCTCCTATAAACCAGTGGTAAGCCATACTAGACTAGAGCCCAGCCAAAGACCCAGATGGGACTCGGAGAGGAACGGTAACCCAGTACTGCCTAGCGGCAAAATAACCTGATGTAGATTGTCCAAGATATGGTACCCTGGTACTCAGTTAAGGAGGGTAACTCTGTTAGACAGGGTAACTCTGAGCCTGTCATAAGTAGGGTAACCCATGTGAAGAGGGTAACCTGGAGACTGCTCAGGTACCGTAACCTCACTAGTCTAGGTAACCTAGGTTCAGGATTAAGCCAGGTAACCCAGTTAGTTAGGGTAACTGGGTAACTTGGTTAGGCAGGGTAACTGGTTATGCTGGGTAACTGTAGAATCCCAGAAAAGCCTTGGTACGCGATCTGTAAGCCATAAAGCCTGCGATCATTGTGTAACCTAATGTATTATGGTGGCAAAATTGAGTGTAAACAATAGAGAAGTGTGACAGTGGGCAAAATGTTGACAAATCTGGGCCACTGGAGGTGGTCCCATAAAACTGTATAAGTCGCCACGGTTCAGGGGAGAAATCGTGTCCGCAGGGTATATAAGAGGGGTTGGCGACGGCTGACGCGAGGCAAGTTGCTATTATTGATACCAGATGGCGCTCCTGGGGTATCCTAGGTACCTGATATCCCTATGGGAGGTTTGAGAGTCCCGTTGAGGGCTATCTCGGAGTGATGAACTAACAGTAGTTCATTCGGATAAAACTTTACCATTAAAACCACCAAATGTTCCAAGACCATACCATAACTGTGAGATGTTTGAGGACTCTGAGGACATTCCGTCATATCATACCTGTAGTAGTTAATGAACTATTGGCTATATATTGTGCCCATTTAGCTAACACACTATTACCACTGGCCGGTGGAGCTGAGTAGTCACAATTTTAGCTTGCGATTGGCCAAGTAGACTAGGTTGACTACCATGTTTGTATACATAGAAATACCGCAGGGCAACTGAGTTGTAACATAGATAATGAGTCTCATGCAGTCTTGACAGTAGGCCACTGACAAGACCACGATTGGATAGGCATTTCTCTCGTGCAGACATATTTGAGATGCATTTCTGGACACGAATCGCATTAATAAGACTTTCCTTATCTGAGTGATCGCAAGGTTCCGGCTGGTAATTCTACCGGAGCCAGGCCTTGATAGCCCTGAGTGGAGAAGGGTGCTCATGAATGTTCATAGTAATGATGGGTGTCGATAGTGTTTATAAATCTACTTAAATAAACGTGATCAGTACTCTTCTTTGAAATCTAACTATCCTCAAGAGAAGAAGTTGAATTGAGTGAAGCTTGGGCTTAACGATTTTAAGTATTTTCCTTTGTGTTTGAATATCTTTATCTATACCTTCCATAAATTGTTATTTTAGTTGTTTGGTGCGGTCACAACCATTGGATCCATCTTTCTACAGGTTGCTCCTGTTAAACTATATCGTTAGGCTTTTCGGTTAACTCTCTTCTGATATTTCTTCCTCCACGAGAACCCTTTGGTGACATCTTCGACTACTGGTATCCTTGTCTTGAACTAGTAGCCCATGGTGGAAAGTATTATGTCCGAAATGTCTCTTACGTGTTTAAGACGAACTGCTGCAACCTATTCTGGGCCTAAGTTAGACTACAATGTTATCGCAGACCTAGGAGGCCTGGGGTGGGACTAGGTTACTAAGTTAATTGAAGCGGTGGCCAACGAGGTGCCTGAGGAATGTCAGATAATGATGGTCCCCCATTCCAGAGCACTCATGACTTCCATCAAGCACAATCCCGCCGTGGTAGTACTTGAGTCGGTCCCTCAAGGGGTTACTTTAGATCATTTAGTTCAAAATGTGAACTGCAGAGGCTCAATCGATACTCCGATATGGAATTCTACGGAAGTACGAAGGGGTTTCTGTTGCACGCTAAGTGAGGATAGGTATTCGTGAGAGCTGATTGGTAGGAGTTCTGGTTCTTAATCTATCTAAGCGAGGTGGGTGGTAACCGCCGTATTTATACAAAAGTGCATCCTCCACACAAGTGAGATAGATATAGGGAAAATATAGTAAGAAACCCTAGTGCAAACTGTGTTTGACCCTGATATCCGGCCAAGAAAATCCCTAACAATATGCGTAATTCTGAGATGGTGGGAGGGAAATATTATGAAAGAATATGATCTATATGACTAAGAACAATGCACAAAAAATGCATAAAACAAGCGTAAAATCCCTAACACCAGATAAGAAAATACATATGAAAATCTTCTAACATAACCTGTTTAATACCGTGAAATATAATGAAATATATGTCCTTGCTGTAGTAATGTAAGTGGTGTACAGGTAAACCGAAACCTAAACCCAGTATGAGAATAATCTATATTATCAACGATACACCCAAAAGAAATAAAATAGAAAATTCCAACATTATCCGACATTATCTACTGCCCAAGAGTCTAACTATTCGTTCGTGTACTGGTTTTGCTAGGATTTTAGAGCAGATAACAGCGAGGTTAATGGCAGAGTGAACCTTAAGCATCGCGAATAAACCATCTTTCAAGCAGTCGCGAGTCTGGAAGTAGTGGACTGCGATATGCATGGTTGTGAGGTTAAGCTGGGGGTTGACAGTGAGAAAGTTTGCACCGGTATTGTCTGCATGCATAGCGATTGGTACCTTGAGGCGAAGATTAGGGAGACCTTTAAGGAGCCATTTGGTATGGCATATTATGTGAGATATAGCGACAAATTCAGCTTCGGTATTGGAGAGAGTGACGGAGGATTGTTTCTTCGAAAACCAAGAAATACAGGAGTTGGTAAACCTAATAACATAAACTGAAAATGACTTTCTGGTAGCGATACATCCTGCATAGTCAGCATCAACATAGATATCGATTGCGTTTGTTGCTTTATGTGGGTAATATAGGCCAAGTGATTTGGTTCTGTTTACATATCTGCGGAGATGTTTAACGGCCTTGGAATCTTGTTCAGTCAGGCAAGTAGAAAATTGCGAGAAAAATGAAATCGTGTACGCTAGATCGGGTCTTGTGCCAGTGGTCAAGGACATGTGTGAGCCTATCATGGATTGGTAGAGAGTTTTATCTGAGGGAGGTGGTTTCTGCGTTCCTTTCGTAATTCGATGTCTTTTTGTAAAGGTGTGGAAAATGTCTAGATTGCTCCCAATTGAAGTTAGAGAGGATTTTGTAGATGTAAAGCTGCTGAGAATGAGCAATACCGCCTGATCTATAGGTTATATATAGGCCAAGAAGGTAGGATGCTTCTTCAAGGTCTGAAATCTCAAATGCCATTTTTAGGTCTTGAATAAGACTGGTGAGGTGAGAGTATAGGCCGAATATATAGTAATATTGTCAACGTAAAGGAAGAGGAAGCAGTAGTATTTAGCATGGACGAATATGCATGGGTAAAAGTTTGATGCAAGAAAGTCCTTGGAGGTCAAGAATCTGGCGAAAAGTTCATACTATTCATTTGCAGATTACTTAAGTCCATACAAGCATAGGTTAAGCTTCCTTACTTCGTTTCCATTACTGAACCCTGGTGGCCTCCGCATGTGAACTTCTTTTCTCAATTCACCGAAAAGGAATGCCGATGTGACGTCGAATTGTCTTGGTTGCCATTTATTTTATGCACATATCGCGAGGAGGATGCGGAGTGACTAGTAACGTATGACTGGGGGAGAGTATCTTCAACGTCGAAGCTAGTTGCTTGACAGTAGCCCTTGGGGACAGATCTTCCAAGATATCTTTCCACTGTCCCATCAGCGTTCCTTTTAGTCTTGTAGACCCACTTACTATCAACGATATTTCTTCCTCTAGGTTTATTGACTAGCTGGAAGGTTTGATTCTTCTCCGAGTGTTTATCTCTTGACCCTTTGCAAGGATCAACCTCTCCTTAAGCGAGCTGTTGACAGCTTGGTGGTGGGTTGTTAGATCATCATCAGGTATGGTACTCGATGCGAACTTGTTGGTTGTTCGGTGGCTGACTTGTTTCGCTTAGCTGATCGTAGGTTGGTTGGCGATTCTGGCTGATTTTCGCATGGGTGCGGAGGATGTATTCATTACATCTATTATCTCAGTAGTGAAAGAATCCTTGGTATCAAGAGTGGAAAGTACTATAACCGGGTTTCGTTCTTCTCCGAAGAATGAAATCTCAGTTGGACGAGCCAATACGGGTTTAATCAACTTTTCATTCTGTGTCGTAGAATGAAACCCAGGTGAGGGAGTCTGAAAATGACTTAGTCGTTTTTCGTTCTACAGTGAAGAATGAACTTCAATTCCTGGTGTGGAAGATGACATTAATCATTTTTCGTTCTTTCTCAGAGATTGAAAACCCCCTGGTGGAATTCGGAAATGTCTTAGTCAATTTTAGTTCTACTTCTTAAAATCAAACTCCAGTGGTGGATTCCGAAAATGGTTTAGTCAATTTTCGTTTTGTGTCGTAGAATGAAACCTTGGTCCCTGGTGATGAAGAGGTCTTGACCCACTTGGGTTCCTCAGTGAGGAGTGAATCCTTAGTGCTGGGATGTGTTAAAGTAGGTGTAATCAGGTCCATCTATCGTTCTTTGTTGTAGAATGAATTTTTGGTGACCCAATAGATCTGTCACATTTCAGTGACTTTGTGCTGTGATGGTAGATATATCCGGTATACCATGTTTGATGATGTGTATCCACTCAGATAGCCTTCAATTGCCCTAGGTGAGAGTTTCGTTCCTGCTGGTCTTCTCTCGTCTAGTATGTGGATGAAACATCTGGTTCCATATAGGCGTAAGTGGTCGATTAATGGTTTTTGATTATAAAGAGATTCATCTGGCGTCAATCTTCCTATGCATCGGTTTGGAAGTCTGTTCCGAATGTAGACTGCGATTGTTATGGCTGCAGCCCATGGGGCCAGTGGTAGGTTTGTCAATATGGAGCGAATCATGGTGATTATGGTGCGGTTATATCTTTCAGCAAGGGGATTGGATTCAGGGGAGTAGGCGGGTGTGAGGTTATGATTATATACCGTGCTTTTCAAACAATTCTAGCATAGCGGCATTAACATATTCTCGTCCGTTATCAGTCCTGAATCGCTTGATTTTGGCGTTGTCTATGGTATGGCGTTCTTGCATGAACTTGATAAACCCTTTGATAGTATCGAATTTAGCAAGGATGGGTGAAAGCTATGCGTATCTAGTGTGGCCATCAATAAACGTAACTTAATTGTTGGATTTACCGAAGGATTCCTTGTAGAACATTTCACTAAGCTAAGAGTGGATCAGTTCAAAGGGTTTGAGGCATCGTTCCTTTGGTGGTATTGAAGCAGGCAGTCGTTTTGTTGACTGGGACATGATGTAAGTTTCGCATTTCCAGTCTTTCGGAACTTTGGGGATATATGGCTCTTTAAGGTAGTTGTCGCTTTTGAGGTAATCGGTGGAGGAGTGACACGGGCTTCTTGCCAGCCTTGGTATGTCATCCTGTATGCTCAATCTTCTTTCTCTTGCACAAAATAATCCTGTCCATCGAGCTTGCCCCAAATAACCTCTCTTTTATTTTTTCCCAAAATATACATATATCTTCCAGAGTGAGCCAAAGAAAAACCCTCTCCCAAAGAAACAATAGCTTGCCTAGACAACAAATTACATAAACCTAACTTGGGAACCCAAAAGACTTGTTTCAAGTACACAGTAGATGTCAGGCCAGTAGAGGATTTAGCCAAATCTTAACTGTCCCATGGCCGCATGACTATATTACCGAGTCATCGCCTAAACTAAAGGTGCCTTTGTGTGGTTCGAAGTTTATATGGAGGTCTAAATTGTTGGTCATGTGTGAGCTGGCGCCTGTATCAATAACCTAGCGGGGGTTGGGGTTCCAGGTGGTAGTGGAGCGGAGGGAGGATAGTGTACTGACCAGATCAGGAATATCTCTTCCGTTCCAATCAGAGATGTGTTACTGGCTTTCCTGTCCTTCTTCTTCAGGTTGTCAGATTTGAGTCTTGCAGACTGATTCCAGGTATAGCCACTACTGTTAGCAGTGGGGTAGTGCATTTTGCAGTAGGTGCATTACTAGGGGTTGGCCAACCGTGCCTGAGGTTGCAGGTTCCTTTGCTAGTCCTTTCCTTTTCCTCTGAAGGTAGCGCTTTTATACGCTTTGTCATCCACTAAACTAACTGTGGTTGAGGGTTTCAAGTGTTAAAGTTTGTTGTAGACATGATCATAGGTAAGGTTCTCCATAGTCTGCAAGTTATCGACAATATGAGTTATCGATTCAGGGAGGGAGAGGAGGAGGATAGCGGCTCTCACTACTGGTGACTCGAATACTGACTTGAAGACAAAAGGCACTAGCCATAGGTCTTTTGCGGCAGCAGAGGAGCAACAAAGCTGAATACGATTCCAAAGTGTATCATAGTTGTTTATGTGATCCCATTTTGGGTCCATAACATTGTACTTGGAATCGAAGACTTTATTGAGTTGATCGAAGAAGGAGGAGGTGTTTTCTCTAGCAAATTTGTCCTCGAGGGCAGTCGATATCCTAGGTGGGATTTTATGAGTAACTAGGAGGATTAAGCCTTGTGAGGCAATGGTTTATAGAAAGTATGTCAATGCATACTGGTAACGGTCTTAGAAATTTGCTATAGCGCTGTCCTCGTCTTCATCAATATTATCCAGAGTTTCTTCTCCTATAACAATCTTTCTGCCGTTGAATATTCGAGAACATATTATGATATGTGTTGCCATGATCGTTAGTTTTCCGAACTAGTCAGCTTTGGGATGGAGCTGAGTTTGTAGCTGAGAGCATAATCTATTTTGGTACTGCGTGTGTGTCTATCTGGATTTGTGGTAGTGGGTGAACCACCTGGTGGAGCGGGATCAGGTTCCGCAGGTGCGACTTGCTTAGATGTAGAGTGACCGAGACCATAAATTGTAGATGCTGCAGGAGGATCAGTTGATGGCGACATGATGGAGGATTATCGCAAAGGTCTGTTGATAACATGTGAGCGTATTTCTTATAGAGTAAGAATGGCACAGGCTCATAACTTGTTCAAAATGTGTTATCCGTTGGCACGATCATTACTGCAATATGGAAAATACTACGGAAGTACGAAGGGGTTTTCCGTTGCACGCAAAGTGAGCAGAGGTATGTGTGAGAGCAAATTGATAGGAGTTCTGGTGCTAATTCTATCTAAGCGAGGTGGGTGGTAACCGCCATATTTATAAAAAAGTGCATCCTCCACTCAAGTGAGATAGACATAGGGAAAACATAGTAGGAAACCTGAGTGCGAACTGTGTTTGACCCTGATATCCGGCCAAGAAAATCCCTCATAATATGTGTAATTCTGATATGGTGGGAGGGAAATATTATGAATGAATATGATATATATGACCAAGAACAATGCATAAAAAATGTATAAAACAAGCGTAAAATCCCGAACACCAGATAATATAATACATATGAAAATCTTCTAACATAACCTGTTCAATACCGTGAAATATAGTTCAATATATGTCCTAGCTGTAGTAATGTAAGTGGTGTACAGGTAAACCGAAACCTAAACCCAGAATGAGAATATTCAATATTATCAACGATACAAACAAAATAAATTAAATAGAAAATTTCCACAGATTTTAACCACGAAGCCTTCTAGCAATATATTCCGCATGACGTAGGCCCAAGCTTTGCCCAAGTACAGTGCCAACTCCAATGCTTTGTGACTGACAAGAAAGTCTATTTTCAAGAGAACATGGTTAACATGTCTACAGACCTGGTGAAAAAGGTACCAAATGCCTACCGCCAGTAAGTCATAACAGTGCATGTGCTGAAGTGGCATTTAGAGGCTCTCGCGTGTGCAGTAAAAGTAGGAGTCAGTATAGACTCTGAAAAAGATGTTATCATTGATCAATTTCCTCCCCTTCCTCTTGTCCGTACTGGACCCATTGGCCTTGCACCACATTTTGCTAAGCTAATGGCGAATGTAAACTGGCATTAACCTTTGACGCCGGCCGCAATAGAACCCTTGGGTCTCTGAGAAAGTCCTGGTTCATCGCAGGTCTCTCCCTTTGCCTTGACTGTCTAAGCCCGCTTGGTCTGGCAATCACCTAGCTCTTCTGGCACAGTAAGAAGATCATCTAGGTAAGCTGTGGTTTCTAAGGTGAAGCACCCTGCAAAACATGAGATATCAATGGTTGGTATCATCCTTCCGCCGGTCCCGTTGACTCCATCGATAGTCTTAGAAGATGAATGATCATATGTGGTGGCAGAGGCACCTCCCTTGGTGGCCACACCAAAACTCTGGTACCGTCAGTCCCTCTGACAGCACCACATGCTCCGGCCAAGCCTAAGGGCAGCGCTGCATGTAAAATGATTCTGACGGTAATGACACAGTTGGCCAAGACTGATTGTTCCATTGCTTCTATGATCGAGTGAGGACTGACTGCCTATGATTTCCACCATGAAGCCCAATCCACACTGGGGACGTGTGAGATGTTGAAATACAAGCCTAATGGTCCGAAATTGCGGAAGACTGATTTCCGTTAGTGCGATTCGGAAGACCATAAGCTTCCAGGGGCTCTCCCCGCTTCCTACAACTAGTCCAGAGGGGAGTGGATAGGGTCATAGCAGTAAGAGGACCCCGATCCAGCGAACCTCTACGACAGTCTTCCCTTCTAGGAGCTAGTCATAATAGCTCTGGAGACCAGCTTAGTGAATTTAGTAAACCTTTGGGCCTCCACAGTGGAAACAACAGCGGAGACCTTGGTAAAGGACCGCTAAGAGGTGGAAACGTCAGTGAAGGAGTAGAACTGGTTGATTCCGACTCCTCGTACAGTACCGATAACTCCTCTTCCTCCCTGCCCGACTTAAGCCGATTTCTTGGTAGGCAAAAGTCATGCAGGAATGACAGTAAGAAGCGCGGGTATGATGAGGTGAGTCAAGCCTAGACAGACTATCTGCTGGTATCCAACAAGAAATACCCTGCCAGAATAACGAAGCCTGAGAAATTGGGCATTATAGGCTTCAATGGTGACCCACTTGACAGGCAGCGTTTCATCCAAGATGCGGAGATACGGTTTGACTACTATCGGCAGTAGAAGTTATGCTATATGGACAAAGTCAGCCTTGCCCTCCTGCTTCTTGAAGTGGCCGCAGAGAAATAGTATAACAGCATTCAGCTACACATTAGTCCAGATGCTTCTCTGCGTGCCGGAGTACCCTTTAATGCCCATAACAATCTAGATACCTCAGTAGGTGTCCAAAAGTGTCTTGACTACAGTCTCGGTGGTCACTCAGATCGGGATCAGGTTCTTCGCAAGTGAACAGATCTGGCCATGAAGCCAGTAAAGAGGGACCAGTTTGGTGGTATGCTTCTGCGGTTAACCAGTGAGTTACATTACGAAGGGATCGTAGTAAAGAATAAGGCTCGAATAGGGATGACCGCAGACTTGCGACATGCCTGGGGGGTTTAAGCGTCCACACCCTGAGGCATATATCGATTACCTCAATCTTAGCTGCAATACTGGTCATCAGCTTTAAGATATGACATGTTTTAACCACCCAGTTGTTAAAGAAAAACACACTTTCCACAAACGTAGCGATGATTGGTTATCAGGAAACAAGCGGCAATGTACGATGCAGCGAGGTCCAGGGAATCGTGATCGCAAACCTGACAGCCCATGGCTATCCCCTCCTTGGTGAACAATTCAGATAAGAGGAAAAACACTGCAATATTCCGGTAACCCTGACAAACAAACGTCGTCGACTTCAATAATTCTTGCATTGTGGGATGGAGACTTACTTTTGGAGGCAGTATACCGCTCCCTAATCAGTCATACAGTCTATCAAACTAACACGAAAGCGAAACGCTTCCGAAGCTGGGCTTGGTACTTCTACTGTGCCCCAACACCAACGCATTGAAGCCCCTCCTATTGGGAAAAAGGTTACAGAGCAACGCAGATCACCTCCGGATTTGGCGGTGGATACCGATTGCAGTGAATATGTAAGCTATCTTGACAACATTAAAGAAACTACAATTCTTAGTAACTTTTTGCGCAACTAGGCCTGCAGGAAAATGGTACGATGTAAGGGAAAAAGGACCAGGTTAGTCCCCTCCTCCATATAAGATGACCAAGCTATCTCAATGCTGCAAGGCAGGATTCGGTTAAGGTTTTCTTTTATAATTGAGTGTGCGAGAATTATTTCATATTTCCTTTGTTAGTTGCTTCAGTTGGGGAAGGCAAATTGAGATGGTCTGGTTTGATTAGATTTTGTGGGTTATGGACGTCAATCAGGTAGGACTTGATTAACAATTGAGAAGAATTTTGCAAGTTTACTGAAGGAGGGTTGTGTACCCGAAATCTCGCAGGCAGATAGTAAACACCTAAAACTATATTTATTATAACGTGTAATCTATCACGACGTTTAGGCAAACAAAATCTGTTAGTAAGAAAAGACAAAGTAGCTCTCAAGGCTGGTAGGCCCGCCGCCCCATTCTAGGTCAATACATATCAGGGGCCCTTTGTACTGAAATCATCAAAAAAGAGAAATAATGGCAAGGCCATACTTCTTCTAGAGGGTGGCGCAACAGGTTCAGTTTAAGCAGTGCCTGGGTCAAGAAGGCCCTACCACATGGTATACGTCGAAAATTACCGATGCCAATCTCTGATGCAAGTGGTAACCAAATTCCAGGGTCTGGGATTCATTACTCCAAGACAGTTAGAATGAAGACTGGTGACCATGTGAATAATATGAGGTTCGAACTTGCAGATATGCCTGATACCAAAGTTGATAGCTATCTCCCGATGTCGTGGGCAAAGGACCCCCATGCTGACATTGATTGGGATAAATGTACTCTGAAGTGGCACTCAGAATACTGTCACGCAATGTGTCTGTTCTCAAAGCGACTTATGGAGTTTATTACCAGTGAAGAACTTATAGCCCAGGATAGTAGTCAGGTATATCGGTTGGGCATGGCATTGTTTACAGGAGAAGATGGAAGAGATATAAGTGTCAGTCTAGAGCCCGAATCCACGGATTATGCACATATTTTTGGTCAAGAAAAAATAACTGCCCTATGCAAGCATATGGAGTTCGACCATAAGATTGAACGAGAGCCTGGGACTAAGCCTTCCTCAGGCTAAATATACCCTCTTTGCAAAAGAGAGTTAGATGTACTATATGACTATATCCGTGAGATGGAGGAACAGGGAAAGATCCGGCAGTCTACTTCCTCCGCTGGTGCTTCAATCTTCTTTTTACTTAAGCGCGATGGTTCGCGACGGTTATTCATCGATTACCGAGGGCTTAACCAGATCTCTATAAAGAATAAGTATCAGTTGCCCTTGATTAACGAACTTAGGGATACCCACGGTAAAGCCACTGTGTTCACCAAGCTGAACCTTAAGAAGGGCCATCCTCTCATCAGTATAGCTCTCGGTGCAGAATTGAAAACTGCCTTTCAAAGTCGCTATTTTCAGTTTGAATATACGGTAATACCGTTTGGGCTATGCAATGCACCATCTACATTTCAGAGTATGATAAATATCGTCTTCCGAAACATGTTAGACACAGGAGTCATTGTTTACATGGATGACATTTTAAGATACTCAGAGACAATAGCGGAACATCTTTTGCTTTAAAGGCAAGTGATGGCCAGACTGCAAAAGGCAGGGCTCTGCGTTATCATTAAGAAGTCTACCTTCCATCAGAGGGAAGTTGAGTACTTAGGCTATAAGATATCTGAACAGGGGATATCTATGATGACTCGAAAGGTCATGGAGAGCAAGGATTGGAAGACTCCTTAAAGTGTTGTTGACATTTAAAGCTTTATGGGCTTTACAAACTTCAACAGTGAATTCAGAAATGGTTTCAGCAAAGTAGCTAAATTGCTAACGGATGTTACGAAGAAGGATGAAAAGTGGGACTTGCCAGCTCCCTGTTTGCGGTCATTTGAACATCTTAAAGTGTTGTTCACTACCACTCCCATTCTAAATCACTACGATGGCTCTCGTCCAACCAAACTGGAAACTGATGCCCATGATTTCGCATTAGGAGCAGTGCTTTCCCAGCTCTCTAATGACCAAAAATGGCATCAGGTAGCCTATCACAACAGGAAGTTCCTGCCTGCGGAGGTGAACGACGACGTTCATAACAGAGAGATAACAGTAATTGTGGCTGCCTTCAAGGTATGGGATCATCTCTTGCACTTGGTTGAAGACCCGATTGCGGTATATACAGACCACAGGAATTTGGAATACTTTAACTGCACAAAGGCCTTGAACTGTAGGCAACACCGTGGGGCAGAATTCCTTCTAGGTTTAACTACAAGGTTGTATAACAGGAGGGTCGGCTGAACGAGAGGGCAGATGCATTATCGCGGCCTAGTGTAACAAATCTATCCCCAGTCTGCTGGACAAGGCACACCATCTCCATCAACTGCAAAAGGTAACGATACGTACAGCGGTTCTTAACGCTCGTCTGGTCACCTAGCCTTACATTGCCTTGGGAATGCTGAGTCCTCTCACTCCTAGCCCTTGCGCCTGCTCCTTAGCAATACGTTCCTCAAATCACCTTTCAGTCGGTGATATAAACGGATGGTCAGAATAAACTATTGATTGAACTAATAGTAAAAGTTTAACATAGGAATAAACTTTGGTGGTTGCATAAAGAGCTAGCTATCTGTGTCCGTGACCCTTCTTATATAGGCGCTCTTCCCACAACCCTAACCCTGATGACTTTGATATGAGTCACCTCTTTACTATAACTGCCGTGTGAGTCATAGTATAACTGACATCCTATGACTCACAATTTGAGTCATAGTATACAGTCCCGATAGTATCCAATTTCCATAATAGGTCATGTGCGCTAATCACGTCACATGCGTGAAACCCCAGACTCATACTTGTAGTCAGGTGCGAAAGTTATAACATCATATGACCTCACAAACGTGAGTCATGAAACCATAAACATAAATCAAATCAAACATCATAATTATAAATGATCTCAAAAATTGTTAGTCATGTGAAATATTCCACATTGCTAAGTCACGATTTGTGACAATAGCTCCTCTCTCCCCTCAGCTTGAGTCCCATCAAGCTATTCGCCAAGTTTCATTACTTGGTTCCCAAATCTTCTCGCGTTGCGACGGAACTTCAGTAATAATTTGTCCGTTGTGCGTAACTGTTTCCTGACCATCTCCAATGTCAGGTCTGCCACCTTGATAGTTCGTTTTTGGTGCGCAATGGTGGCTTGTTGCGCTTCTGGGTCTCCTATTGGAGTCTGTTCATTCCTTGGGCTTCATCCAATTGTATTTACAAACCTGATATTTTTCTTTGCAGGCATTCAATATCTGCCTGCGTGTGGTGGCTTTCTGTACCATTGGTTTGGGTTTCTACGCCCCTCTCCAACCTTCCCCTCCTGGCATTCGTGCGCTGAGCATCCTTCCTGCTCAGTTCTCCTCTTTTACCCCATGCCATGGGGTAGTATACCGCCCGGATCTTCGCACCCCGGTGGGCTCGACAATTATTTCGGTAGCACTCCTCCCATCTCGTTTCTGCAGGTGGTTGTTTTGGCCAGTAACTGGCCCCTACCTTGTCTCCTCTATGGACCTTGCAATGCACGTTATCGCATGCCGTCCAGCTCATCGCGTTCTGTTCTGATACCCTTTGACGGTCCTCTACCGTAGCATATCCTAGGCTGGTTGGAGTGATTTCTTGCTTTGGGTCTCCCCAACCGTCGTACGTTGCTTCTTGTGTGATTTCTTCCCGGCCTTGGTTCATCTGGTTATCGTTCGTGCACGTGTTTGATTGCATTTTCCGCGTGTTCGAGGTTTTCCGTTGGGTACCAAAGTTTATCGTGATCAGGAGAATATTCGGTCCACTAAGCTCGACCTTGGTGTCTTCCGTAATGTACTTGTGAATCGACTATTTGTCCCAGTTCCTATTCTGTTTCGCCTTCGGTTTCGCTTGCTGGTGGTGGTGACTGGATCTGTGATGGGAATCTTTAGTCTTAGTAGGGTTCGAGAAGTGAGATGTGGATGGTGTTGTGTATTCTCATTGATGGGGGAAAGTGTAGCTCATATGTACTGTTCCCTACTCTTGCCAAGTTCTTGAAGGGCCCCTTCTCTCTGCAATCGAGTTTCTTGCATGGTCTGGTAGTCCTTACATTCCTTGGTGGACACGATACCATATCTCCTAATTTCAAATTCGGATCGCGCTTTCTGTGTTGATCGTAATTTTCTTTCTGTCGAAGTTGTGCGGCCACCATTTCCCCGCGTATGGTATCATGCCATTGATTCTTTTCGTTCGCCAGTATCTTCCGATCCAGAATCAGATGACCACTTGCGTCATATTTCGGGTGTTGTCCGTAGTTTGCAAAGAAGGGTGTTGTCTCTATTGTTTCTTGTAGTCCGTTATTGTATGCAAAGTCCGCAAAAGGTAATAGTTCATTCCAATTATCTTGTTAATAATTAACGTATACGCTCAGGTATTGTGCCACGATGCCATTGGTTCTTTCTGTCTGTCCATCCGTTTGCGGGTGGTAAGCTGGGTTCAGTTTCCTTTCGATTCACACCCACTGGGCTGTCTCCTTCCATAGGTCAGAGGTGAACAGTGTTCCCCTATCGGTGTTGATATCATGCGGCAATCCATGTAACTGAAAGATATCTTTTGCAAAGGTTTGCGCGAATTGTTTTGTTTTCATATCCTTTTGGCATGCAATAAAATAACTCATTTTTGTCAGTCTGTCGATGACTACCAAGATATCATCGTGTCCGTCCAATTCTGGTAAGTCCGTGATAAAATCTATACATATCGACTTCCATGGCTTATCTGGTGCTTCGTTAGGTTGTAGTTGACCATACGCAGCATGTCGGGATGATGTCGTTCTATGAAAAATGTTGCAGTTCTTGAGATATCTCTAGATTGTTTCTCGCATCCCAGGCCAGTCATTACTGCGGCAGATGAGTTCTGTGGTCTTCGCTGTGCCTCCATGTCCTGCTTGCAGAATGTCGTGATTTTTTCTTATAAGTTCTGTCCTTATCTTTTCCTCTTCTGGTACCCAAATCTTGTTTTGGTACCATAGGCATTGATCCTTCCATTGGCATAGCCCAGGGCTACTTCCTTCATTTCTTTTGTTCCTTGTTCCAATGTTTTCCTTATCTATTGTATGTGAGGGTCCTTCCCACTCTGTTCCTTAAGATTTCTTATCTCTTCTCAGGGAAAGCTAATGGTATCCATTTCCTGTATCCTTATCTCCACAAATTAGGTTTTCTTGTGGTAATAGGATCCTTTGTTTCTGTTTGATCCTGTCGTCATCTGCTTCTGGTGAATCTTGACTTCTCCTTGTCAATGCGTCTGGTTTGCCGCTATCCTTTCCTGGCTGATAATCGATCCATATATTGTTTTGGTCAAACTTCTCGCTCCACCAGATCTTTCGTTCATTTACTTCTTTTGTTGTCGTGAAAGGGACTAAGTTCTTATGGCCTGTGAGGATCCTTATCTTATGATGGCTTCCCAACACATATCTTCTCCATTCCTTGAGTGCCAGTAATTTAGCCAATAGTTCTTTGTCAGGAATATCGTAGTTGCATTCCGCATTCGTCCTTGTCTTTGATCGGAATGCCACTGGCCGCCAT
Organism: Tuber calosporum; assembly: GCA_003316355.1. Classification (NCBI taxonomy): domain Eukaryota; kingdom Fungi; phylum Ascomycota; class Pezizomycetes; order Pezizales; family Tuberaceae; genus Tuber; species Tuber calosporum. Next base: position 69,743 of record QFET01002717.1, read on the forward strand.
TTCTCGTCCTCGCAATGTTATGATAAAATCCCTGAACAGACATAATTCGATGCATCTGTTTCGATCATGATCGGTCTTTCCGGATTATAATGGGTGAGTACGGGTGCTGAAGTTATTTTTTCTCTCATCGTATCGAACTCCTCACTTTCCGCTGTACCCCTCTTCCATTTCGCATTTTTCTTTGTCAAATTGTATAGAGGTTTTACTGTCTTACTAAACCCCTCGATAAATCCTCGGTAAAAGTTGCAGAATCCCATGAATCTTTGGATATCGGTCTTCTTCTTCAGAATTGCCCATTACCATATGGCTGCCGTCTTGATAGGATCCATCCGGACTCCTTCTTGGTCAATAATAAACCCTAAGTATTCCACTTCTGTCTTGTGGAATTCACACTTAGTTGGCTTGATTCTCATTCCGGATTTTCCAATCGCTTCCAGGATCTCTCCCATGTCTTTCTGGTGATGCTTCATTGTTTCTGTGTAAACCAGTACGTTATCCAAATATACTATGCAGCATATGTCCAAGAATCAGTGTAACGTTTAATTGATCCATCTCTGGAATGTTGCCGGAAGATTGGTCAATCAGGATGGCATTACCAAGTATTCATAAGTTCCGTATCGTGTCACGAATGTAGTTTTCCATTCGTCTCCTTTCTTGATTCACACATTGTGGTATGCATCCTTAATATCAAGATTCGTAAAGTATCGGATACTGTTTAGCCTATCCAAGGCCTTCCTGATTAGTGGTAGTGGGTACAGAGATTATTTCGTGACTTCATTAAGTCCTCGGTAATCCACGCATAGTCGTAATTTTCAGTCTTTCTTTTTAACGAAAAGGATTGGTGCCCCTGTTCCTGCGAAGGAGTCTCGTATCCATCCCCTTTCCAGTGTCTGTTTCCAATAGCTTCCGAATTCTTCTAGTTCCGCTGCTCCTATTGGATATAACCTCATTGCTGGGATTGTCTTTCCCTTTTCTAGGTTAATCTCGTGGTCCACTCCTTTTCTGTAAGGCGGTAACGTGCTCTTGTCTTTCTCTACGAAGAGATCCAGGTATTGGTAATATACCTCTAGTATCATCTGTTCGAAGGGTTCCTTTCCTTGGTACTTGTGGGCCTTAATCGCCAGTTCGGTAGTGACATACGGTGCCTTCAAATCGCATTGGCCGTCCTCCTGGTTCCACTTGAGAATGCCTGTGATCTCTCCTCATCAGTAGAACTTCCCAAAGGCATGAGCCGAGATCTCGCAGATCTCTATTTGTTTGTGGTCCTTTTTTGTTTCTTCACGTGTACCTTCTGATTTGTTTCTGTCCCAGTCTCTTTTGTGGTCGGTACTTCCGAATCCTTTGTCTTCTCCTTCAGTCTTTGCAAGTACTTCGCCTTCCTTGCATTCCCCGTTCAGGTATCTTTCACATATCATTTGTGCTATCCTGTCACAGGATTTGCCCATGTAGTTTTCGTCTCAGAGGCCCACCGTTACTACCTTCAGTTCACCTGTAAAATCCACATTTGTTACACCTATGTTGGTTGTAAGCCTGTTCTTCACAGCAAACCCGCTTCATGGTGCATTGCGCCCATAGGTGCCCTGTGGGAATCCGATGGCTATTCCAGTTCGGATAACAAGCCCATTGGCTCGTATCGTTACTCTTTCGCTAGCGCTTATGTCGTGTCCTACCGCCCTCAGTGAGCCTCTCATTGGCATCGTTGACTCTTTGGTCAACCTTTGGACTATGATCTGTTTCTCCGTTTTAGCCTGAACCGTTGAGAACTTCATATCTAAGTTCTCCTCCAGGGCTTCCGCTTCTAGGACTGTAAAGAACCTCAGTGACTCTTTTAAACACCAGGTCGTGCATCTCTCACTATCAAACTTGATGGTCCCCTTTCCCCAATCAATTGCAGGGCTATGTTCTCTTAACCATAGCTTTCCAAGAACTGCCTCAAATTTTTGTAAATTTTCCACTTGGAAGGTAATCATTTCCCTATGGCTACCGATGTCCATAGGTACTGTCGTCGTATGGGTTACAGGACCCATCGCGCTGAGTTTGCCGTCCGCTAGCTAAATCTCTCGTTGTTGTTTGGCTTTCGCCATAGGCATGCCTTACTTTTCCTATACCTCGCTATCAATAAAGTCCTCGGTCGCTCCTGAGCCAATCATTCCGTAGATGCTGATAATCTTTTCTCTGCCATTTAGTCGCATTTTTACCATGACACGGTCATTTTCGTATTCCTGTGATTCCGTGTTGTTTAGTGCCGCATAGAAGTTTCGTATCTCGATGGGTTTCTTTTTCCCCTTGTCCCTCAGACCATCGCTTACAGGGGACCGTCGTCTTTTTGCTCTTCAGTATTTTCGCTTTCTAGATCCATTTCGTGGATTGCCGTTCTTTGTTTCCATCGTGGGTTCTGAACCCTACTCACTGGCCTCACCAGGTATTCTTTCTCGTCTTTTGGGTTGGTGCAGTTTGTCATCATGTATCCTGGCTTTTCATATGCCATGCACAGATTGTTGTTTCTTGTCCTCCAATTTCGGTCTTTGATATGATAAGAGCTTATCTTCGCCTAGACGCATCTAGGTCCTTTAGATCCCCTTGTGACTCGTGTAGTCGTTGGATCTTCATGGTGCCGTCTTGGTTTCTGGCATTGTCGTATGTTTTGCTTTTTGACCTTCCTTGCACATGTTTGATAACGTCCAAGCGGTTTTCCTGATTAATGGCCCGTACCGCCATTTCCTCAGTCCTCGTGAAGTCTTGATTCCTCATAGTCCTTCCGTTCTCAATTTCTTCATGTAAGCCTTTTAGGACGGCCCTTCCCAAGGTTGCTTCGTCGTATTCTGCCTCAGTTGCCAATGGTCGTACCTTGTTCCAGAAATCAGTCACACTCCGGCTCCCTTGCTTGATTTTCTCGATTTTATTTCTTGCCGTTTCCCTAGCATTCACATCGCCGAATTGGATGGATAGAGTGCCTTGAAATTCTGCCCAGCTATTCCAAGTGGCTGGGGTCTTTACTTCCGCTCATGGTGTAATCCATGTGCCTGATTATTCCCTCAGTAGGGATTTGGCGAAGTCCACTTTTATTCCGTCTACATTTTCTCCCGATCCTAGTGCTGTGTAGTACATTGCAAGTTGGACTAACCATGTTCGCAATTTGGTACGGTCTGCTGTAAATGTATCCAGGGTTTTGATTTTGGGCCTCCGCACAGTCTGTTACTGTCGATTTTCCTGAACCGTTCTGATTAACTCTAGGAGTTGTTCACTTGTAAGAGTTATCGTATCAGCAGGTCCTGCTACCCCCGACATTCTGTGTATTGTGGATGCTCCCAAGCTTACGGACCCTGATCTTGATCTTGCTTCCTGGGTGACCGGGCTTGGAGGTCTTGGGGATCCTTCTCGCGATATCTCGCCTAAGGCTTGTCCAAGTTCTGCTTGTAGACCTAAGAAAGTCTGTGGATCATCGAAATCTGGTACTTCTGTATCTGTACTCATGCCAAGGATGTGGCTGGTTGCCACAACCCCCAGATGTTCGCCAGCTCAAAACCGTGGGCAGTCTAAAGAGTGCCGGACAGCTCAATGTCATTAGACAACTCAATGTCAGATTGTTGGTTACCGTAGCAACATAGTACCAGTTTAAGGTTACTTTATAGGTTATAGAGTAATGTAAATGCTTGCAAATAGCATAACTCTGTTGGATTGAGACTGTGTAAATGGTTGCAATTAACTTCACAAGAGATCAACAATATCATTATCCATTCTGCCCCCTGTACAATTCTTTTCTCAAGGTACTAAATGCATATGTTAAGAGAAAGTTCACACTTCAGGCCTATAAAAAGAAACCATCTTGACTCATAGTTACTGGGACGATGTAAAAATTTGGATTACAAAAATAGATATACTTTAACATTATCTACTCACACAACCAATCCAATATAGGACCCATATGGGATTTAATAAATTACCATTTATTTAAAAAGTGTTCAGCTTTAATTTGACACTACTAGTATTTGGGAAATTCCTAAAATAGACTTAGCTTCAAGTTATGCTTTCTTTCCATATTGCTATGGTAACCAACAAACTGATATTGAGCTGTCTAAGGACATTGAGCTGCCCGGCACTCTTTAGAGTGCCCACGGTTGTTAGCTTGTGAACATCCGGGGGTTGTGGCAACCAGCCACAACCTTGGCACGAGGTGGTGGATCCATTTTGTATTCGTTAAGTGTCGCAAAGAACGCAACCAAATGTTACAAAACTATCCCTGTTCTGCGGGACAAGGCACACTATCTCCTTCAACTGCCACTAGTAACGATACTTACCGCTGTTCTGACCGCTAGTCAGGTCGCGTAGCCTTACGTCGCCTTGGGAACGCTGAGTCCTCTCACTCCTAGCCCTGGCGACGGCTCCTTAGCGATACGTTCCTCAAATCACCTTTCGGTCGGTGATATAAACGGAGGGTCGTAATAAAGTATTTTTTGGGATGGTAGTAAAAGTATAACATAGGCAGTAACTTAGGTGGTTCCATGAAGACCTAGCTATCTGTGTCGGCGACCCATCTTATAAAGGCGCTCTTCCCACAACCCTAACCCTACTGACTTTACTAATAGTCACCTCTTTACTATGACTGCCGTGTGAGTCATAATATAACAAACATCCTATGACTCACAATTTGAGTCATAGTATTCAGTCCCCATAGTATCCAATTTCCATAAAAGGTCATGTGCGCTAATCGCATTACATGCGTGAAACCCCTGACTCATACTTGTAGTCAGGTGCGAAAGTCATAACATTATATGACCTCACATTCGTGAGTCATGAAATCATAAACATACATCAAATCAAATATCATAATCATAAATGATCTCACAAATCGTGAGGCATGTGAAATATTCCATATTGCTAAGTCACGATTTGTGACACCTAGGGACTAATTCTGTTAAGGGGGGGCTGACCCACTATCACAAACCTTTTTTCGATATAGGCAATGGAACATTCAACAAGAACGTGATCTCTATAGTCCTCAACTGCTGCGAATCTGTCAAGGTTGAATGTTGCAGTCAAGTTTCTTACAAGCTCAGAAGTCAATAGCAGAAAAGGATCAAGCATACCTAGCAGTACTAAGAGCAGTGGGAGAAAAGGGAACAAGGGTTGACACTCAGTTCGAGGTAGAGAAAGGCCTCCTCACCTACAAGAGCTGTTGGTATGTCCCTAAGGATGAATCATTGAAGTGGACGATCATGGTGGCGGAACATGATTCATGCGAGGCTGGACATTTTGGAACCTATAAAACCATGACACTAATTAAGGCAAACTTCTATTGGCCTAACATGGAGACTGAGGTCATAGAGTAGGTCCGTACCTATGATACGTGTCAACGTAGTAAGTCTATAAGGCACAAGAAGTTTGGCTTGCTACAGCCATTGGAAGTTCCTATGCGGCCATGGAATGCATTTTCAATGGACTTCATAGTGGTGTTGCTAGTATCATAAGGGTATTCGAAGATATTGGTCACCGTTGAGAGATTCTCAAAGATGACTCACTATATCCCTCTGGCTTCGGAGGTGCCTATTAAGGAGCTGGCTCTAATCTTCCTAAAACAACTGTGGAGATTGCTTGAGCTACCAGAATCTTTCATCTCTGACCAAGATACCAGTTTCACGTCTAAGTTCTGGATGAGTCTTATCGTGTTACTCAAAGTCAAACTCAATGTCTCTACCACCATCAGCCCAGAGACTGATGGGCAATCTGATAGGGTAAATCCGACACTAGAGGAGTACTGGAGATGTTATTTTGCATACCCTCAAGAGGATTAGCCTTCGTTATTGCCTTTGGCAGAACACACATACAAAACGTCTTTATCTCACTCCTCGAAGGTATCACCTTTCGAGGCAATCTTGAGGTTTGTCCTGAGGACCAAATGGTCCAGGGCTGTATCTGATCATCAAGGAAAACAACAAAACAGAGGGTTCGTTGTAAGGGACTTAGAGGGTACATAGCAGGATATTCGGGAAATACGACAAAGGGCCCTGGAACAACAAAGGAAATGGCATGATCAAAGGAGGCTACCATCTCCTGAATACATAAACCTGGAAGATCTCACTCAAGGCAGAGAAAAGAAAGCTGACCCTGTCATTTTGGACAGAAGAAACATTCTCACTAAGCGACCTATGGAAAAGCTTGACTACAAAAGGTTTGGCCTGTTTGTGGTTAAGCGAAAGATAGGGTCCTGTGCATACGAGCTGGAACACCCGGACCAATAGACAATCCAGCGGTTATCAAATGTTGGACTACTAGAGCAGTACCGTGAAGATCAAATTGGTAGGCCTGCTAAGGAGGTGCCAATACCAGACATTGGAGACTCTAAGCTTAGCTATGTTGTGGACGCCATATTAGACAGCTGTTGGATTGCGGGTGCTAAAACCAAGTTCCATGATGAGTTCATTCAATACATGGTATCGTGGGAAGGGTATGTGTCTGAAGAGAATTCTTGGGAACCATTTGAAATGCAGGAAGGAAAAGCAATAGAGGCCTAGATAAAGTTTGATCAAAGGTATCCTTCTAAGCCAAAGAACCACCGGTTTTGAAAAGATGTGACGCCTACCTGTGACGAGTGGTCGTAGTAGACAGGTAGAGGTTAAGACTGACGGCAGACTTTTGGAAGAGTGAGTAGTGTAAAAGTCCGATAAATGAGTTGGTATGGCATACAAGAACTCAGCCCTGCCAAAGACCCAGTCAGGACTCGGAGAGGAATAGTATCACTAGCCAGCCTAGCGTAAAATAACCTGAGGTAAATTGTCCAAGGGATGGTACCTGGGTACTCAGTTAGGCCGGGTAACTCAATTACACAGGGTAAGCCTGAGAGAGACTTAGGTAGGGTAACCCTAGTGAACAGGGTAACTCGAAATGCCAGTCAGGTAGGGTAATCCCAATAGGTAGGGTAACCTAGAATCACGATTAGACAGCGTAACTCAGTGAGATAGGGTAACTGCATACCCTAGTTAGACATGGTAACTGGTTGGGCCGTGTAACTGTAGAATCCTAGCAAATATTTGGTATCCAATACATAAGCCACCAAGCCTTGTTAAACCAAATGTATGATAGTCGCAAATTCGAGTCTAAACAATAGAGAAGTGGTACAGTTAGTGTAACCTACTCTTTATGAAATTTTCTATTTAATTTCCTTTGGATGTATTGTTGATAATATAGAATATTCTCATACTTGCTTTAGGTTTCGGTTTACCTGTACACCGCTTACATTACTACAGCTAGGACATATATTTCTTGATATTTCACGGTATTGAACAGGTTATCTTAGAAGATTATCATAGGTGTTTTCTTATCTGGTGTTCGGGATTTTACAGTTGTTTTATGCATCTTTTATGCATTGTTCTTGGTCATATAGATCATATTCTTTCATAATATTTCCCTCCCACCATCTCAGAATTACGCATATTATTAGGGATTTTCATGGCAGGATATCAGGGTCAAACACATTCGCACTTAGGTTTCTTACCATGTTTTCCCTATGTTTATCTCACCTGCGTGGAGGATGCACTTTTGTATAAATACGGCGGTTACCACCTACCTCGCTTAGATAGAACAACAACCAGAACTCCTACCAATCTGCTCTCATACATACCTCTCCTCGCTTAGCGTGCCACGGAAACCCCTTCGTACTGCTGTAGTATTTTCCACATAGCAGTAACGATCGAGCCATCGGAGTGGACATTTTAAACAGGTTATGAGCCCGGACCTTTCTTACTCTATAAGAAATCCGCTTACACGCTAGCAACAGACCCTTGTGATAATCCTCCATCATGTCTTCATCCACTGATGATCTTGCAGCATCTACCCATTCCTGTCGCTGTCGCTCAACATCTAAGCGAGTCGCACCTCTGGAACCAGATCCCTCTCTACCAGGAGGTGCACCCAATACCACAACTCCAGAGAGACACACACGCACTACCAAAAGAGATTATGGTCCCAACTACAAACTCAGCTCCATCCCAAAGCTGACTGCATCGGAAAACTATCCTTCATGGCGAGATATATCACAATATGTTCTTGACCTGTTCAACTGCTGGAAGATTATTATGGGAGAAAAAATTTTGGATAATATTGATGAAGACGAAGACAGCGCGATGGAAAATTTCCAAGACCGTTGCAAGTATGCATCGACATACTTCCTCCAAACCATTGACTCACAATGGTTGATCCTCCTCGCTACCCGTAAAACCCCACCTAGTATATGGACCGCCCTCATGGATAAATTTGCTAGAGAAAACACCTACTCCTTCTTCGACCAACTTAACAAAGTCTTCGATTCCAAGTAAGATGTTATGGACCCAATATCAGACCATATGAAGAACTACCATACTCTCTGGAACCGTATTTAACTCCATTGCTCCTCGGCTGCTGCTACCAACCAATACCAACTGCCAATTGTCTTCAAGTCAGTATTCGAGTCACCAGAAGCAAAAGCCGCCATACTACTGCATTCCCTCCCTGAATCGATGACTAACATTGTCGATAACCTTCAGACTAAGGAGGACCTTACCTATGACCATGTCTACAACAAACTGTTCGACTTGAAAACCTCAACCACAGTTAATTCGGTGGATGACAAAGCGTATAAAAGCGCTATCGTCAGAGGATAAGGGAAGGACCTGCGTAGGAACATGCAACCCCTGGCACGGTCAGACAACCCCAAGGAATGCACCTACTGTAAAAAGCATTACCTCACTGCTAACAGTAACGGCCCTACCTGGAATGAGTGTGCAAGACTCAAATCCGACTACCTGATGAAGAAGGATAGAAAAGCCAGTAACACAGCTAAGATTGGAAAGGAAGAGATATCCGATCTGGTCAGTACACTATCCTCCCTCCACTCCGCTACCACCAAGAACCCCAACCCCCGCTGGGTTATTGATACAGCTGCCAGCTCACACATGAAAAGCAAATTTAGACCTTCTTATAAACTTCGAACTATACAAAGGCACCGTTCGCTTAGGCGATGACTCGGTAATAGAGTCTTGCGGCCATGGGACAGTTAAGATTTTGGCTAAAACCTCTACTGGCCTACATCTACTGTGTACCTGAAACCAGTCGTTCGGGTTCCCAAGTTAGGTTTATGTAACCTGTTGTCATGGTGCGCTATTGTTTCTTTGGGAAAGGGTTTCTCTTTGGCTAGCTCTAGAAAGCATATATATATTTTGGTAGAAATAAAAAAGAGGTTATTTGGGGCAAGTTCGATGGACAGGATGATATTGTACAAGAGAAAGAAGATTCAGCATACAGGATGACATACCAAGACTGGCATGAAGCCCATGGTCACCCCTCCGCCGATTACCTCAAAGGCGACTACTACTTGAACGAGCCATACATCCGCAAAGTTCCGCAATACTGGAAATGCGAAACATGCATCACGTCCAAGTCAACAAAGCCACAGCCTGAATCAATACCACCAGAGGAACGATGCAATAAACCCTTTGAACTGATCCACTCTCACCTCAGTGGAAAGTTCTCCTAGGAATCCTTCTGTAAATCCAACTATTATATTACATTTATTGATGACCACACTGGATACGCTTGGGTTTATCCCATCCATGCTAAATCCGATACTATCAAAGTCTTTATCAAATTCATCCAAGAACGTCTTACCCAAGACAATGCCAAAATCAAGTGATTCAGGAGTGATAACGGAGAAGAATATGTTAATGCCACTATGCTAGAATTGTTAGAAAAGCATGGTATTAAACATGAACTCAACTCTGCCTACTCCCATGAATCCAATAGCCTTGTTGAAAGATATAACCGAACAATAATCACCATGTTTCGCTCCATGTTGACAAGCCTACCACTGGCCATCTGGGCTGAAGCCATGACCACTGCTGTCTACCTTCAGAACAGACTCCCGAACCGATCCATAAGAGAATTGATGCCCTATGAATCTCTCTACAATCAAAATCCGTCAATCAACTACATACGCCCGTATGGCACCAGGTGTTTCGACCACATAGCAGAGGGGAAAAGACTAGTAGGAACAAAACTCTCACCTAGGGTAATCAAAGGCTATCTCTTTGGATACACCTCGTCCAACAAGATATACCGGATAACCTACAGTCGCAAGACAAAGTCACAGAAACGCGACAGATCAATTGGGTCACCAAAACTTCATTTTACACCAAACAACGAAAGGTGGACCTGATTATACCTACTTTGACACATCCCTGCACTAAGGATTCACTCCTCGCTGAGTAACCAAAGCGGGTCACGACCTCTTCATCACCAGGGACCAAGGTTTCATTCAAAGATGCAGAACGAAAATCGATTAAGCTATTTTCAGACTCTACCATTGGGATTTCATTCTATGACCAAGAACGAAAAACGATTATATCATCTTCCACACCAGTAATTAAAGTTCATTCTTCACCACAGAACGAAAAAACAACTAAGCCATTTTCAGACTCCCTCACCAGAGTTTCATTCTACGACACAAAATGAAAAGATGACTGAACCCGTTTTGGCTAGTCCAACTAATCTTTCATTTTATGATGAAGAACGAAACTCGGTTATAGAACCTTCCGCACCTGATACCAAAGATTCTTTCGCTACTGCGATACAAGATGTAATAAATACATCCTCTGGACTCATGCGAAAATCAGCAAGAATCTCTAACCAACCTGCCATCAGCTACGAGAAACAACTCGGCCACCGAACAAACAACAAGTTCGCATCGAGTACCCTATCTGATGAAGATCCAACAACCTACAGCCAAGCTGTCAACAGCTTGCTTAAGAAGAAGTGGTTCCTGGAATGGAGGAAGAGATAAACACTATGAGAAAGAATCAAACCTTTGAGGTTGTGTATAAACCTAAGGGAAGAAATATTGTTGATAGTAAGTGAGTCTACAAGACTAAAAGGAATGCTGAAGGGACACTAGAAAGATATCGAGCAAGATGTGTCACCAAGGGGTACTCACAAGTACCTTGCTATAACTTTGAAGATACTTTTGCCCCAGTCATACGTTACAAGTCACTCCCCTTCCTCATCGCGATATGCGCCAAAAATAAAGGGCGACTGAGACAATTCGATATCAAATCAGAATTCCTTTACGGTGAATTGAAAGAAGAAGTTTACATGCGGCCGCCACCTAGGTTCAGTGATGGACACCAAGTATGGAAGCTAACCGATGCCTGTATGGACTTAAGTAATCTGCGAATGAATGGTATGAACTTTTCGCAGGGTTCTTGACCTCCAAAGACTTTCTTGCATCAAACTTTGACCCATGCATGTTCGTCCATGCTCTATATGGCTGCTATATCTCGGTTTACATGGACGACATTGCTAATTATTCAGCCGATACTCCTCACCTCACCCGACTCCTTAAAGACCTGAAAACGGCATTTGAGATTTTGGACCTAGGGGAAACATCCTTCCGACTCGGCCTACATATACCGTATACATCAGACAGTATTGCTCTTTCCCAGCAGCTTTACATTGACAAAATCCTCTCTAGATTCAATATGGAGCAATCTCGACCGATATCAACAGCTTTATCAAAAGCTATCGAACTTATGAAGGGAACGCAGGAACCACCTCCCGCAGATAAGACAGTTAACCAATCCATGATCGGTTTGCTCATATACTTGACCACTGGCACAAGACCTTTCCTAGCGTAATTGATTTCATTTCTCTCTCAATTTTCTTCTTGCCCGACCAAACTACATTTGAAGGCCGCTAAACACGTCCTCAGATACGATAACGGAACCAAATTGCCAGGCCTATATTACCCTCACAAAGCAACAAACGCTATCGATATCTATGTAGATGCTGACTATGCAGGATGTGTCGATACCAGAAAGTCATTTTCAGGTTATGTTGTAATATTTAACAACTCCTGTATATCCTGGTTTCGAAGAGACAATCCTCCGTTACTTTCTCCACCACCGAAGGTGAATTTGTCCCTATGTCTAACGGAACAAGCTAAACTGAATGGCTCCTTAACGGGTTCTCTGATCTTCCCCTCAATGTACCAATCACTATGCATGCCGACAACACTGGTGCAAACACTCTCGCGGCCAACCCTCAGCTTAACCTCAGAACCAAGCATATCGCAGTCTACTAATTCAAGACTCGTGACTGCTTGAAACCTGGTTGATTCACACTGCTTAAGGTCGACTCTCCTGATAACCTCACCGACTTCTGCACCAAAATTCTATCAAAACCGGTTCACGAACAAATTGTTGGAATCTTTGCTGTAGATAATGTGGGGAAGTGTTGAAATTTTCTATTTAATATCCTTTGGGTGTATTGTTGATAATATAGAATATTCTCATACTTGGTTTAGGTTTCGGTTTACCTGTACACCACTTACATTACTACAGCTAGGACATATATTTCTTGATATTTCATGGTATTGAACAGGTTGTCTTAGAAGATTTTCATATGTGTTTTCTTATCTGGTGTTAGGGATTTTACAGTTGTTTTATGCATCTTTTATGCATTGTTCTTGGTCATATAGATCATATTCTTTCATAATATTTCCCTCCCACCATCTCAGAATTACGCATATAATTAGGGATTTTCTTAGAGGGATATCAGGGTCAAACACAGTTTGCACTTAGGTTTCTTACCATGTTTTCCCTATGTTTATCTCACCTGTGTGGAGGATGTACTTTTGTATAAATATGGCGGTTACCACCTACCTCGCTTAGATAGAATAAGAACCAGAACTCCAACCAATCTGCTCTCATACATACCTCCCCTTGCTTAGCGTGCCTGGAAACCCCTTCGTACTTCCGTAGTATTTTCCACATAGCAGTAACGATCGAGTAGCCGGAGTTCACATTTTGAAATCCCCTAAGTATTTCGCGAATTCCAAAGGGATTCTGAAGATGCTATTAGGATAGGGGGAGAAGCGTCGATGATTAGGTCTTCCATAGACAAGGTAAAAGGTATGGAACTAATAGAGTGACCGTTCAACATGTAGTATTAAAGATGATAGTCCTGTGAGGCTTGAGAGTCCGAATCCTTAAGGGATTGCAGGCTCTTTAAATACAAAAGATTGTAGCTAGGAAAACTAAACAAAAGTGCAAACATCCTGCCCAACAACATGCTAACCAAGGCAGTATAAGAAGATAACCATATTCCGAAAACAGAGGGGTAAAAGCGACAGGATGGGTTAACAAAACAAGTAATGGAATCCAAACAGGAAGGAACAAGAGATCGCTACTACTATACAAATCTAGTAGGTATAGGAGGAGGATAGCGATACCCAAATGAGTAGAAGCAAGGTGGGGTAGTGATAAGCGAAACAGGGAAAAAATATCCAATTAGGAAGTTATAACCAAGTAGGAAGGGACAATCAAATAGTAGCGCTTATCAGGTATAAAGTCAAATAAGTAATGACCAACATCAAGTCAGTAGTAATAGTTGAAACATAGTAGGATTCCGATACAGTTGGTAAAATTCCAGCAAAACTGGGCCTCTGGAGGTGGTCTTATAACACGGTATAGTTTGCCACGGTAAAGCAGAGAAATCTTGTCCCCAGGGTATATAAGGGGGTAGGCGACGGCCAACCCAGGGTAAGTTGCTAGTATTGAGACCAGATGGCGCTCCTGGGGTCCCCTAGGTACCAGATCTCCCTATGGGAGTCATGCGAGACCCTTGGAGGACACTCTGAGTATCAGGGACGAACAGATGTTTGTTCGGATCAAACTCTACTGTTAAAATCAACAAATGTCTGAGGACTATACCATAACTCAGAGACGTTAAATGACTCTGTGGGCATTCTGCCTTATCACCGCTGAGGTGGTTAACGAACTATTGGCTATGGGTAGCGCCCATCTAGCCAACACAGTAGTACCACTCGCTGGGAGAACTGTGTAGTCACTAGAAAAGCTGCCTATAGGCCAAGTAGACCAGGTTGACCACCATGTTTGTATAGATAGAAATGCCGCAGGGCAACTGAGTCTTAACATAGATAATGAGTCTCATGCAGTCTTGATAGTAGGTCACTTACAAGACAACGATCGGAAAGCATATTCTCTCCTGCAAACATAATTAAGATGCATTGCAGAAAGCCAATCGGATTAATGAGACTCTCCTTATATGGGGGATCCGAAAGTTCCGCCTGGTAATTCTACCGGAGCCTGGCCTTGATCACCCTGAGTGGAGAAGCGTGCTCAAGAATGTTCAGAGTAAGGAGTGGTGTCGATTGTCTTTATAAATCTACATAGATAAACGCGATCCGCACTCTACTCTGAAATCTAACTATCCTCTAAAGAAGAAGTTGAATTGAGTGAAGCTCAGGCTTAACGATATTAAGTTTTATCTTTTAATTTGAACACTTTATCTTTACCTTCCGTGAATTGTGCTTTGAGTCTTTTAGGTGCGATCGCAAGCTTAGGATCGATCTTTCTAAAAGGTGCGCGGCTTACAGTTATAGATGGTAAGCCTAGTTCGCGAAGAAAGTGGTTATTCCTTATACACTGGTTACCGAGTTGTTGTCAGCATACTCTTCTAACACTAACTGGTAGTACCAGTCATCCTGATCGTAGTTGACATATATCGATATGTAACCTCCAAACTCTATATGGCCTCTTTCCGTTTGTCCTTCAGTCTAGAATTTGTACCCTGTAGACATTTTGATTTTTATGGCTAATATTTTGCACAATGATTCCCAACATTCCCCCGCAATATAAGCAGTCATGTCATAGATTTTTTCTCTTGGTATACCATGAAGTTTCAAAACTTCTTTGATGCATGCATAAGCAAAAGGTTTTGTTGTTGTCTTTGCTTCCAACACGGTAAGATAAGCCAATTTAGTTAATCAGTTGACCAGAACCTTAATTTGGCTGTATCTTCCAGATTTGTGTAGTTGCATAATAAAATTTATGGAGGTAGATACCCAGGCTGCAGATGGTACTTGTAATAGGTGTAGTAGGCTCCACCGTACATGTCTTTTAGCCTTAACCTTTTGGTATTCTGTACATAACCATATATAGTTGTTTATCCACTTGGTAATTCCTTTCCAGTAAAAATCTCTTGTGATAATTTCTAGAGTTTTTTCATGACTGTAGTGTCCACCAAATTTTCAGTGTGCACATCCTTTGGCAATCTCTGTTTACGGGCTTTCCTCCCTGGTAATATATTGGCATTCAATGAAGAAATCTATTTCAAAAGTTAAGGTCTATTATTTTGGTTTTGCCTTGTCATTATCTCAATGAAGTTGTACTTCCTGTTTCCTTCAGATATACTCTGGACTCTCTTTTTTCTTTTGTACAACCATGAACTTGATATCAAAGTTCTTGACATCATATTTAACAATAATTACATTGGACATTAAGGTCTGTACTGTAGATCTTAGTGGGCGTAAGGGAATGTCAGTGTAGTCCAGCCACTCATAGTTTGTATCATAATTTAGAAACCAATATTGTAGTTCAGTTTCTTCCAACCACATACTGGTCCTGATGAAACTTTGGTTTGCTCGCTGGGTATTGTCTAACTCCAAGACCTCCTAGATTTCACTTTCATCTCTCTTTCCTATAATTATTTGTGATACACGGATTTCCTTCTATACCTGAAAAGTATTACTAGTACTGTTGACCTGCAGGATCTTAACCTCAACTTTATAGTTGACATCTATCAGTCATGCTTGTATAGAAATTCCATCCTTGACTACAAGTTCATTTCGTGCTGCAATACGCCCATATGTTCTATTAGGAAGTGCTATAAACAACCCTTTTCATATAAGCGTTTAGCCTTTTTCAAGTACTATAGTTGATTAGGTACTGTATTGGTCGTGACGAGTGCCAAGCTTGGAACCTCTAGTCGAAATTCTTGCTTCTTGTAAAGGTCTTTTAGTACTTATCATATTGTTCCTTTCCTTTTGCGGCAATCCTTGTCTAAACTGTAAAGATTTTCAATAAGTTGATATTACTGTGACGGTTAGACTGTGTTTATGTTTGAGATTTTCAAGTGGTGAGACGGAAGTATAGCCAGCATGGCAGGAACTGCTCCCTCTTGTAGGCAGTGCTCAAGCCTTGAGTGGAAGGAAATATTGTGGATTTTGATGGTCAGTATATATTATAAAACGTTCCTCAGTCCCCACTATCTAGTATCGCTATTGTTCCCACACAACTAATATACCTAATAATTCCAAATCCTGTGTGATATAGTTGTGTTCTACCAGAGTAGGTTAGTAGTAATGCAATACCACTAGATGCAACTTCAGATCCTTATAGTGAGAAAGGATACATCCAAGAGCATAATTACTTGCAGCTGTTTCTACTATAGTCTCTGTCTTGTGATGATGGCGGCAGAATATAGGATCTGTAAAGAACTGGGTTTATGCATATCCAAAGCTTTTTGTTGTTTTTCTCCCCAATCAATATCCTTCGTATTTCCTTTTAGCAGATGTGTACTTGGTGTACATAATACAGAAAGATTCTTTCTCAATAATAGGTAAAAATTAACCAATCCCATAAATTTGTGAATATCATTTACCGATATAGTTAGTTTCTAGCTCCTAGTGGATTCAACTCTGTAGTCACTCATGATGACTTCCTCTATAGCCACAATATATTGTAACAACTCTACAGTGGTAACCTGGGGCATCCAGTTTACTACAGAGCTTTCCATCTGCTAATTTCATAATTGTTCCTGTACACTCTTGTCTAAAGACTCATGTTGTTTCTAAGATTTGGAGTAAATGAGTATATTATTGATATATACCACCACTCGTTCATCAAGGTAGTCTTTCAAGATCGTAGTCATAATACACAAGAATGTTGCTTCTGTATTGACTAGCCCAAATGGCATATCCTTATGCTCATACAATCCATACATTGTGCGAAATGTTGTTTTCCATTTGTTACCTTCTCTTATGCATATTACATGATATTGATCTTTCAGATCCCGTTTGTTAAAAATAATTCCTCCTACGACCCCCTCACCTAGTTCGGTCATGAGAGAGAGTAGTATTAGTTGTGTATTCTGACTTTGTTAGTCCTAGGTAGTCTACTACCAGTTTCAGACGTCTATCTAGTTTTGGAATGAAACGACTTACTGCCCCAGCGGGAGATTCGTCAAGGGAAACCTTTCCTTCTATCAACAATGCATCTAGATATGTTTGTAGTCCTAGTAACTATTTTTCAGACCTAGGGTAGATTGGTGCCCAAGCTGGTTGAGTATGTAGTGTAAGGTCACTAGTATAAACAAATGTCTGATCAGCAGTCAATTTAGCTGTGGATGAAAGGCGCAATAGGTCCTTGTAAGCATGGTATTGCCCTCGTTGATTACACAGGATAACATATTTATCCTCATTGATCCTTGCAATTCGTTCAATCAATACTGCCACTAGATCTTCTAAAACCTCATCATCCCATTCACACAATTTTGATTCATCGTCAGAAAAGGGCAGAACCTGGCATTATTGAGCCTGAAAACTCCTGTTTCCAGCGTGATTTATCTCTTTTATAGAACATTCCTCATTCTACCACCATAACAGAATTATTATTCCATAATTTCCAGTAGGTGCGATTTCATACTCAATTTTCGATTGGTTTTAATTTTTCACTATGCAATGTATTCTAAAGGTGGTATAATCTCATCCAGAGGAGTTTTCGTCTTATCTAAATCATATAAGAGGAACGGGATCAATGCGTGTTTTATGTGGAAGATTCAATTGCTTTATCAGTTTTTCTTTTTTTAACGAAACTATTATAACCAGAGTCTTTAAGGACTTGTGTGTGATAACGCTTTCCATATACATAGATTTGTGCATTGCGTTCTTACATTATTAGTATTTTGAAACTTCCGGTTTGAGCTTCCAACACTGATGCCAGTATTAAATATCTTTTCGTCAGCGCCAAGAAGGCAATATAGTCATCTGGCTTTGGTGTTCATTACAATACCAGTGTCCATTCGACCAGAGAGATCTTGTCTGACGAACAAGAATACATAATTAATTATTAAGATTCTGGGCAGCCCCCTACCAACTGTCTTTTGCCCCTGCTGAGGTGCTTCTCTTTAATCAAAAACCCACTATCTTCAACAATGGAGACACCTGTATAAATACGTGGTACTACATTTATGCATCGCTAATGTGCATTGTTGTCTGCAATATGCCCCCGGGTTTTAGGAATAAAAGTAGTTCTTTCAAAGCTACTAGTTGATTATCTGCCCTACGAAATAATGTGGATTTAGCTTTAGTAAATCAGTAATTAGGGCTCATATTCTAGAAAAGTTCCTTCTTTATAGTGGTAAAACTTAGCGAATCCCATTAAGATTTGAACGTCTTTTTGCAATCTCAGCAGTTTACAAGCCATGATTGATTGGATTATGTGCTGAATTATGGTGACTCCATCAACAGCCAGCATATACCCAAGAAATTGTTCTGAAGTAATATGAAAGCGGCTTTTATCCACTGATATTGTCATCCCATAATCCAGATCTCGATCCTGTCCCTTTTTCCCTGAGATAACATGATTCTCTACAGTTCTGGAGTATATTAGTATATTATCAATATATACTACTACTCCATCATCTCGGCTATCATTTAGGATCATACTTATTATTGTTTAAAATTTTGATGGTGCATTAACCAGTCCAATCGCATGACTTTTTATTCCTATAGGTCATGTCTTGTACTGAAAGCAAGTTGCCATTCATCACCATTGCATTTGCGGAGTAGATGGTATCCAGCTTTGAGATCCTGCTTGGTAAAAATCAATGCTCATAGGACAGGGTTGCTTATTTCTTTCATGAGAGGGAGTAGGTATTTGTTGTGGATAGTGACTTTATTTATTCCGCAGTAATCTAGGAGTACTCTGAGTTACCGATCTGTTATGCGAACAAAGGGTATTGGAGCACCGGCAGGTGACCTGCTGATGGAAATTTAGCCTTGTTTTAACTTAACATCTAGATATGTTGTCAGTGCTCTTAACTCTTTTATCAGAACTATAGTAGATTGTTCTGCAAGGTGGTTGTCTCTCTGGTTTTATGTCAAACCTGGATTGAAGGTTTGGAGAGATACTAATTTAGTCACGGTCAAGGGCAAAACAAGTACAGGAAATCTTGGGAATGTACCAGTGGCGTATCAAGGATCACTATATCGTGTTCCTCGCTGCTTATTATTTGTCCATTAACTATATCTTTAGGATCCGGTAACGCTCCACTTCCTATTTGATTGATATTCCGTTATCCTCTGGCAAGAGGTAAAGCTGATACTGTTGAGCCTCAAAATTCCTGTTTCTATGGTGATTTATCCTGTTTAGGGGATGTTCATAATTCCACAACTCAAACAGAATTTTTATTCTATCATTTCCTATAGGTGCTATTTAGAAAACAATTTCCAATTAGGATTTTTTTTTTTCCTATTTCTTGCTAGAGGGGGCTGGTATAATCTCTTCCAGTGGAGAATTAATCTACACTGGTTCGTAGTTGGTGATAGGATTCTGGCAATATTTACAAGGAATATTCAATTCCTGTATAATCTTTAATTTATAATGATAATATTTGATATTGAGTCTAGTGGGACTCTTATGCTATGACGTTATCCATGCACATAGATATTTGGATTGGCTTCCTGGTATTGATAGCATTTTGGTGCTGCATGAGCGAGCTTCTGTCACATCTGCAACTGTGTAATATCTATAAGACTTCGCTTAGAAAGCATTATGGCTGTTGACACTGGATATTTGTATCCAGGCCATAATCGTTTCAGCCAGGCATCTCATTTAAGAAAAACTAGAACCCAATAATTCGTTATTAAGAATCTTCGTGGCCCACTACAAGTAGTCTTTACCCACTGCCTAGGGGCTACACATATGTTAACAATTCCTATTCTCAGAGTAAATGTGTGACAATAATTATGTGGTCCAATTTTATGTATTGTCAATATACATAGTTATCTGCAAATATGCACCAGGATGTGTTTTAATAAACTTAGCTGTCTTTACCAGTTTTTACTTAAAAGAGTACCTTGTATTGAAAAATTAACTTGATTTCTAAAAAGACAATCAAATTCTTAAAACTCGTATGATTTCAGAATTTTCAATCTGTTATCTCAAAAGGGTCATAAAAGTTAATTTTATCCCTGGTTGCTATACTGGTAAATTGAGGCATTTTGGGTGTATTTTTTCATGGTTGCCAGTAGGCATATCTCAGAGTTTTGTCACCCTATCAAGCTGTTTGTTTATAGTAGTTTTGAATGAAACTACGGTAGTGTAGTGGGAAAACTGAGTACTGGCCTGCCATGTTATATCTATCACTAAAAGGTCGTAGATTCAACTCCCTTCCAGAGCCTTACTAGCAAATAATTGTACCTCAAGGACAATGCTCTACCCGTGTTGGACCTTGGTAAAGACTAGTCTAATGGCTTGTATAACTGTTTTAGAATTAAAAGATCACGCTGGTGCAGGAGGCACAATATGATTGACTGGTCCGCGCTGGCTTCATTTAAAGTAGATACTACCTAGTCCTAAAACTAGGTAATCTTTCTCTAGTAGAAGGTTAATCTAGCCCCAAAAAGATTCCTCTAGTTGTAACAAATCCAACCAGAAAACAAAACTTTTGTGGTTCCTCTGTATGGAAGGGTGGTGTCAAAGCCCAGTGGGTTATTGATATTATGATTATCCTGTTGGCAAAAGTTTAGGGCGAATTATTAGTCTGTTCTTTGTTTTATCATCAGCCTGGCAGCCAATATATGGGTGATTCTAAATGCTTCTCAAAATTATTAGTGATGTTCCCTATCTTCTTTCTTTCTTAAAATTTAGTTTTGCCGCTTATGTCTCTTGACTGCATGGTATCGTAAAAGGCCTATGGACTTAGGGATGAGGATAGAAAGAAGAAGATATCTAGAGGCCAGACTTGGAGGATAATACTTTCCTTTGCAGAATGTAGTTTCATAGTACTGGTAATACCGAATCGCTATTGCCCTTGCTGCTATTGGGGCATTGCCGTGTCTCATAAGTCCCATATCTGAGGTAAGGCTTATCTTTATATGTTATTGACCTTTGGCTAATTAAGTCTTGTTTTGATAGTTACTATTGGCAGTTTGCAAGGAAATATCGGTCGCTCCTTTATTACCTAGTTAGCGAAGGCTCATACAACTACAATGTTCTTGTGACATTTTCGCCAAGTGTGGTTGCATAGACAACAATGAGTAAATTCCTTCCTCACTTTTCGCCTCCCAACCACCTCTTGTGAGATTCCATCATGAGCCTTCTTCCAATCTGTGAGCTCATCATTATTCTACTTTGCCTCTTTCTCTCTGGTAGGTTTGCCTTAGCTGTCTTCTATTTTGTAGTATTATTTCTTTATTTGTAGTTAATGTACCCCCGTTCGGAATTTAGCCACTTAGCAGTATCATCGTATTGCCCTTTGTGTGATCCTGTATATGATGGTTCTCTATTTGATAGTTTCTGCAGTTCTAGAAATTGCTCCTCCTGTCTGCCAACTTCCTATTAGGTTTCATCCACTCATCTCAGAGGAGAATTTCAGATGGAATAATAGTCGCAGAATTTGTTCTGGAAGTTTGCCTTCCACTAGCACCTTCCCACTGATTCATGTATATCTGGCCTTGATGTTAAGGTTTTCGACAAGCATAGCATAGGTGTCCCTTTTTCCTTTATAAACAATGTTGGTCTTTCCTGTAAGAGTAGTCGTTCCTGTTGAATCCTGATGTTTCACTTTGTAATATCAGACTGAAAACTATCCTCTATGGCACAGTCAAGGCCTTGAGTATATTCACTAAATCTATGCATCACCTTCCGATATTTCTCAAAGAAGGGTACCACTTTGTAGACCTTTTTGTTCCCCTAGGCAAAGACTATTTTATATGGATGATTTTCCCACTGTGTAGGGTTTTGATGAAAATAGTCATTACTGGCTATCAACCAAATGCGAACATCTTAGTTCTGGCTGAATTCAAAGAAGTAGGGTGGTCAAGCTATAAGCCTCACTGGTCAGAATAGTCCAGCACTACGTTTTAAGGATGTAAAGGTTAACCTGTTCTCTACTGTAATGGTTCTGGAAATAGATGGTAAATAGGTAGTATGTTAATGCCTGCCGCCAGTTCTATCCCTTTCATTCTCTCCATCACTAAAAGACCTATCATCATCATCAGGGTCAGGGGCATCACCAAGTATACCTAGCTGTAGTGGCAGTGGTAGGTTGTTTCCTCCAAGATGGACTCCATTTCGTTTATCTGTCATTGGGGCTGATACTGATTCCTTCTTTGGAACAGTACCTAGTTCCAGTCACCTCTAGTTGTGCCCTTGGTTACATGGTCCTATATTAGTATCACCAGTTCCCTGCTAAGTTTGTACAACAGCTGGTTTATCTGACAGTTAACCTACTAGGGAATCAAGGTATATCTTCATACTCTCTCCTTGTTACATTAGTTTCTGAGCCCCAATTTCATGTTGTTAATTCATCCTTCAGGTCCTTTCCTCTTCCATTTGATTTGATTTAGCATTAAGGTCTATTAGCGCTTTTTCAAGAATGCAATCTCTAGTTTCAGAGACATGGGCCTGTTGCTCCTATTAATCCTGTTGGCCACACAAGCCTTATTGAACCTGGGTACATAATCTTTGCTGGTCGCTTTCGGTATAGCCACTCACTCACTGCAGTGCTTAGCGGCCTTCCAGTATTTCAGCATTCTGGTAACCTCACCTCTAGCCCTATGGCTTTACTAAGATTCTTGCATTGTGAATCTTTGCCTGGCCTCCTTTGATAAATCTGAGATTGCTATATGATTCTGATTTTGACATTATTTCAATGATCATTCCAATGAGAGATATGCATTTACAGCATTTACCTGGAAGTTATCTTAGGTGCTAACAGATGTATTAGCACGGTATGTACGTTTCTGTACTCAAGAAAGTGGTTGACTGAATTGGGTGATTTGAGAGCTTATTCATTTTCAGGACTAGAACCAGGATGCGGAATGGCTTGGTGCATTATTGTCCGTTTCAATCATCTATTTGGCTCAAAGGGACTAGGAATAGGTCTGTGAGCACTTGCCATTTCCATAGCAGCTCGCTTAGAAACCTTTTAGGTTTGAATGTAAAAAAATTCAAAATGGGCAGTCATCTGGCCTCCAGTCAGCAAAGGCATGAACGGAAGAAATATCTCTCCACAGTGAATCCCAGTCCCGAATTTCATGCCAGATATAGCCTTGTCCAAGAAAGTAAACCTATATTTTAGGAAAGGTATCTGGTGTGGAGTCTAAGGATAGGTTGGTAAACGACTCTTGTTCAACTATTTCAAATAGCGAAATTTACTCTATATCAGCACCAAGTATTTCTTCCAAAGAGGATTAGGTAGATAAAGGATCAAAATTCCTGATATCTAGTCATGTGATCTAAGTATTGGTGGTAATTATGAGTTGTTGCTTTGGTAAAGGTGCAAAATATGGATGTGAAGAATGAGTGTTGAGTCCAGGATTTTCCATATAATTTAGAAAATAGATTATGATTTGCATTGGGTAAATGCTATTATCCACGGTGTGTCTTGCAGATATATTTTTCCAGTATGCTTTTGGTGTGTAGTATGTAAATATCTCTGTACTTCTCTCCGCAGGTTGAGTACATAGTCCTAAAAGCAGACTAGGAATATGTTCTCAAAGTTGCGTAGTTCACCCTTACCACAATGTTTGCACTGATGAAGACTTTGAGTGTTGTGGTATTCTTGAGGCATAACATAATATAACCTTAAGAATACAGTGGCGCTTTGGGGACCAGAGAGTTAACAATATAGTTTTATAGGGTAGTCAATTCAGGACTATTGAATTCACTAGGTTGTGCTGGTATCTAGAGTGTTATAGAATTGTTAGGAAACCTCAGTCAAGGATAAAAAGAGTTGTAAAGGTTTCTTGTAAGCTTGTAAAGTTAACTAAATATATTGTTAAGGTCTCTTCCATCTCAGTTGATGATCCCAAAACTATGGGAACTGCTAGCTATTTTTACACTTTTTCTGGTACTTATATTGCCCATTTATATGAAGTATCCTGGGACATATAGGCTATAGTAATAGAAAGTGGAAACTCTATTTAATCCTAAAAATGTATACCATGCTCAGTCAAATGATCTCCGGACATATCTATTAGTCCAAAGGTGTCTAGCACTTCACCAGTGGACAGCCTTCAATTCATTTTCTAAATAAAATAAGTTCAAATGGATGTATCTCATTTTCCAACATCTTAGGTAATACTAGTTGATCAGTCTGGATAGCCATCACTCTTCCATATATGCACTTAAGTCCATATGCATTCAGATTATCAATAGTCTAAGTGCTCGTTATTTAGAGTCTTGATCTTTCACTCTAGCTGAGCAGCTCTACTATACACACTACTTCTTCTAGCATGCTTTGTAGTTATATAGTAACCTCTAGGTTCTATGTACTGTCATATTATATTATTTGTATCATTTTGCATATGTCTGATCTGGGATATGAGGTTACAGATTTGGAGTTCCTGTAAGAGGGATGATTGTCTACCAGTAAAGGTTTGAGATAATTGGTGGTATTCTTAGTCCAGAGTAGGTAATGTAACTAGGCAATATACTCTTAACAAGGATGAGCACTTCTGTTGCTAGAAGGCTGTGTCCAAGGTGTGTTAGGAAACTTCTTTTCCCCTTTAAAAAAATTTAAAATAAAACTAAAGATAAAAATAAAGAGTGTGAAAATGCCAGCATGTGATGCTTACTTGTGCGTTATATTTGCGTTTCCCAAGTATGCGTGGCTGTAAAATAGGAAGAGCAATGGGTATGACATCTGGTATATATTCAATTACATAAGGAGAGAAATGCTGGCTTTAGTGTGTGATAACTTGCAGTTATAAGACACCTTGAAATGACCTTTAACTAGCGTAATCAGATTCTTACAGTATGTGATGATGCAGGGAAGGGCACGACCAAGTTTTTCCACTACTTTACCTATACATCGCAGGACCTGCCAATGGGTCAGTTTTGTGTCCAACTTCCTATTGTATTGTTACACGTATGGGATATGAAAGTAGGCTTTAACAGCTATAGATGAGTTAGTGTATAGATCCAGGAGGTAACTATATTATGTTCAACCTACACTGGCCGCAAGTAGGGTCAAATTCAACTAATGACCCTCAGCAAAAGAAGACTGTGTAATTTATCCTTATAGATCTATTACCTGTTCTATATTCTGAATTATCCAAATGTGTCTTCATATTAATACATATATGCAGGAAAGACAACTATCAAGACTGATAACCAGGTATTGGGTAAGAGGTTCGCATTTTGGCAGCATCAAACTGAATTTTGTTCATTTGATAACAAGATCGAAGGCTATTGACTGGCGGAGTGCTTACCAACCTGTGAGCCTTAGATAGACTAGGGGATTATATGCTGTAACTGGGTCAAACATCTTCAGGGACAAATTGTGTTTGCACTTTTGAGACCATGGTCAAACTTTTCAAGAATATTTCAAATAAATGGCCATTAAAAGTACCAGGAAAAGTGAATAAATTATTGGTAATTCCGCGTAGTTACAGGGTATCCTCTCTTCCTAGTATACGTATGGCGATTAAAATCTCAACTCTATAAGCAATAATCACCAACACCTTTATGCTGGCCTCTACCCCCTCTGGCCATGCAATGTGTTGGAGGCTTATATGCCTTTATCTCTCGTCACTCAACTCATTAGGGTCTAGCCCTTTGAGTCCTTCCTCTCCTCGTTTCTATCCATTCTTGTAGTTTCATCTCCTGTCCTGTTATGGGGTAGCTATATGGGTACTGTTGAATGGACTAGGCCATGCTTGTTTCGAGAGGGTAGGAGAACTGTCAGGAAAGCTCCGGTAAGAATAATGATTAAGGTAAGGATAGTTCTTGTAAGCTTTAACGTTGTTTAATGAATAACTGAATATATTGTTGAGGTCTCTTCTCCGTTGCTTGATCATCCCTAAAGTATACGGGGCTGCTAGCTATTTAAACAATTGTCCCGGTACTTATGTTAGCCATATATATCTAGTATCGTTAGATAACATGGCCAGGGTCAAGGGAAGTGGAAACCCTGTTAGACTCATAAAATGTATGCCCCGCACGGTCAAATGATCCGACAAACAATTTAGTACTCAGAGAGTGTCTAGCACTCCACCAGTAAATAGCTTTCGATTCAATTGTCAAATGAACTAAGTTCCAGTGGTTGTAGCTCAGAGGCAAACATCTTACTGAATGCCAGTTGTTCAGTTTAGATGGCTGTCTTTCCAGCAAATAATGCACTCAAGTACATATACATAGGGATTATCCATAGTTTTAGTACTCCATACATTAGAGTCTAGATCTTTCATCGAGGCTGAGCAGCTCTGGTATAAACACTACATCTTGCTGGCATGGGTGTCACAAATCGTGACTTAGCAAGATAGAATGTTTCACAGGATTTACAATTTGTAAGAACATTATTTGACTTGATTTATGTTTATAGTTTTATGACTCAGGATTGTAAGGTCATATGATATTATAACTTTTGCACCAGACTACAAGTATGAATCAGGGGTTTCACTCATGTGATGTGATTAGCGCACATGACTCATGATTGAGATTTAATAGTACGGGGAATATATACTATGACTCATGTAATGTGTCATAGGATGGTTGTATACTATGACAAACATGGAAGTCATAGTAAGGAGGCGACTCATAGTAAAGTCAGCAGGGTTAGGGTTGTGGGAAGAGCGTCATAATAAGGAGGGTCACGGACGCAGGTGGATAGCTCTTCATGCAACAACCTAAGTTACTTCCTATGTTATATTTTACATATTAGTTTAATATATACTTTATGCTTAATACGACCATCTGGTTATATAAACGACCGAAAGGTGATTTAAGGAACGAGTCACTCAGGAGCAGTCACATGGGCTAGGAGTGTAAGGACTCAGTGTCCACAAGGCGACATAAGACTTTGAAACCTGACAAGCGGTAAGCCAAGTGGTGCGTATCGATACCTATTGCAGGTAAAGAAGCGAGTGTGCCTTGTCCGTCAGACTAGGAATCAGTTTGTAACATTTGGTTGCGTCTTTTGTAACACTTAATAAATACAAAACGGATTCACATACCGTTACTGAAGTAGCAGACTTCAACGATCCACTAACTTTATTAGGACTACAAGCACAACTTGGATAACACTTAAACGAGATATTACCACTAGGATTCCTAAGACAACAAAGCTCAGGCACCCAGGAAGCAAGATTGAGATCTGGGTTGGTGACCTAGGGAGGATCCCCAATACACCGGATGTCAGGTACAGCAGGAACAGCGGATATGATAACTCTTACAAGAGAACAACTCCAAGACTTGATCCAAACAGTTGAAGAAAATCGATAGTAACAGGCGGTACAGAGGCCAAATATCAAAACTCATATCATATTCACAGGGGACTATACCAAACTATGAGCATGGTTAGTCCAACTGGCAATGTACTACAAGGAATTAGGATGGGGAGAGAACCAAGACGAACTAAAAGTGGACTATGCAAATTCCCTATTAAGGGAATCCGCAGGCAAATGGATTACTCCCAACGTGGAAGTAAAAACTGCAGCCACCTGGAATCGCTGGGCCAAATTTCAAGCAACTCAGCAAATCCAATTCAGTGACATGAATGCCTGGGAAACTGCAAGAACTAAAAGCGAGAAAATCAACGCAGGAAATTAGAACTTGACCGATTTCAGGAACGAGTTGCGACTATTGGCAATAGAAGTGTAATATGATGAAGCAGCCCTGGGGGGGGCATTTCTAAGAGGTTTACACTAAGTAGTTCAGAACGCTAGGGCCATAAGGGCTCTGGACTTCATGACAACTGAGGAAATGGTTGTATGGGCCATTAATCAGGAAAATCGCTTGGACTTTATCAAATATGTGCAAGGACGTACAAAGACAAAAGCATTTGATAACTCCGAAACTACAACGGCATCTTCAATACTCAACGTCCATTCGAGTCTCGCGGAGATCGAATGGACCTAGATGCGACGAGGCGCAGACAAGCTGTCAATATATCAAAGACTGAGTATTGCAAAAGACGAAAAAACAATGTGTATATGCTGTGTGCAAAACCAGAACACATGATGAGAAACTGCCTCAACCCCAGAGACGAGATAGAATACCTGGTGAAGAGAGTCAGTAGAGCTCTGAACCCACGATGGAAACAAAGAACCGTGATCTGCGAAATGGACCTCAAAAGTGAAAAGAACGAAGAGGAAAAAGACGATGGTCTCCAGTATGCAATGGTCTAAAGGACAAGAGGAAAAAGAAACCCATCGAGAGACAAACCTTCTACGTGACACTAAACAAAACGGAATCGTGGGAATACGAAAACGACTATATCATGGTAAAAATACAACTCCCTGGCAGAGAAAAGATGATCAGCATCAACGGGATTATTGACAGAGGGGCAACTGATGACTTTATTGATAAGGAAGTGTGCGAAAAGTACGGGATGCCTATGGCGAAAGCCAACCAACTACGTGACATTTACCTGGCGGACGGCAAACTTATCGCGATTGGTCCAGTTACCCTACGACGACAGTACCTATGGACATCGAGAGCCATTGGGAAATGATTACCTTCCAAGTGGCAAATTTACAAAACCAGGAAGCAGTTCTTGGAATGCCATGGTTAAGAGAATATAGGCCTGCAATTGATTAGAGAAAGGGGACCATCACGTTTGATAGTAAGAGATGCACGAACTGGTGTTTAAAAGAGTCACCAAGGGTCTTCATAGTCCAAGAAGCGGAAGCCATGGAGGTGAACTCTGATATGAAGTTCTTAACGGTCCTAGCAAAGGAAGATCAATGGATCTTAGTCCGAAGGCTGACTAACTAGGCGGAAATGCCAACCTAAGGCTCTTTAAGGGCGGCAGGACACGACCTGTACCCTAGCCTAAAAGCAACAATACGAGCCTAAGTGCAAGAGGTGAACCTTTCTGAAATCGCCATCTGATTACCACAGGGCACTTATGGGCGCATTGCACAAACATAGTGCGTTAGCAGTTGAGAACAAGCTAACAACCAAAGCAGGTGTACTAGATGCGGATGATACAGGGGAACTAAAGCTAGCAATAGTGAACCTCGGGGACGAATACTATAATGTCAACTCCGGTGACACGATAGCACAACTCATATGTCAAAGATGCCAGGACAGGGAATGCAAAAATTTGAAGAACTTGCAAAGACTTAACGAGAAGACCAAGGATTCAGATGTAGGGACCCCAAAAGAGACCGGGACAGAAACGAATCAAACCTTACCTGGGAAGAAACAGGAAGGGACTGGAAATGAATAGAGATCTGCGAGATCTTGGTTCCAGCCTTCGGGATGTTCTACAGAAGAGAAGATATCATAGGCATCTCAAGTGGGACCAGGAGGACGGCCAATGCGACTTGAAGGCAATAAATGTCAGTACTGAACTGGCTATTAAGGCCAAAAAGTACCAAGGGAAAGAACCCTTAAAACAGATCATACCAGAGGTAGATCACCAATACAGGGATTTATTCGAAGAAAAAGTAAAGATCACGTTACCGGCTAACAGAAAGGGAGTCGACCACAAGATTAACCTGGAAGAAGGAAAAGCGATCTCTGCTAGGAGGTCATATCCACTAGGAGCGGCAGAACTAGAAGAATTGAGGAGTTATTTGAAACAGAATATGGAAAGAGGATGGATACGAGACTCCTCCACGAAAACTAGAGTACCCATCCTTTTCATCAAAAAGATAGACAAAAAATTAGGACTATGCCAGGATTATCGAGGACTTAATGACGTAACGAAAAGATCTCGATACCCACTACCACTGATCGGGGAAGCCTTGCACAGGCAGAACAGTACACGATACTTTACCCAACTGAATAGTAACGATGTATACATAAACGTGCAAATTAAGAAGGGAGACGAGTGGAAGACAACCTTTGCAACAAGATATCGTACTTATGAATATTTGGTAATGCCATTTGGCTTGACCAACACACTGGCAACATTCCAAAGATGGATGAATCAGTCATTACATCGATTCCTAGACATATGCTGCATAGTATATTTGGATACCGTGTTGATATTTTCAGATACAATGGAACAACACAACAAAGACGTCAGAAAGATTCTGGAAGCAATAGGAAAATCAGGAATCAGGATCAAGTCTACAAAGTGCGAATTCAACAAAACCGAGGTAGAATACCTCGGGTTTATTATTCACCAAGAAGGGGTATGAATGGATCCTATCAAAACGGCCGCCATATGGGAATGGGCAATACCTAAGAAAAAAACAGGCATCCAGAGGTTCATGGGCTTCTGCAACTTTTATCAAAGATTCATAGAAGGGTTCAGCAGATCGGTGTAACCCTTATCCAACCTTACGAAGAAGAACGCCAAATGGAAATGGGGAACTGAAGATAGTGAAGCTTTCGATGTGATGAGGAAAAAGATAACCTCAGCCCCAGTTCTGACTCATTACAACCACTTAAAACCAATTTTGATCGAAACCGATACTGCAAAATACATTTGTATAAGGATTGTATCGCAACAATGTGAGCCCAAGAAATTGCGTCTATTAGCCTTACGATCAAAGGCAAAGACGAATGTGGAATGCAATTACGATATCCACAATAAAGACCTATTGGCCATAGTACTAGCACTTAAGGAATGGTGAAGATATGTGTTGGGAAGCCACAATAGGACTCGAATCCTAACGGACCATAAGAACCAGGTTCCATTCACGAAAACCAAGGATCCTAACAAACGACAGATTTGATGGAGCGAGAAGTTAAGCCAATATAATATAATGATTGAATATCGGCCTGGAAAAGAAAGTGGTAAACCTGACGAACTGACAAGGAGAAGTCAAGATGTGCCAGAAGAAGATCACGATAGGATCAAACACAAACAAAGGATCCTACTACTACAAGAAAAATAATTTGATGAGATGAAGATACAGGAAACGAATACGATTAGCCTTCTGCAAGAAGCAATAACGAAGCTTAAAGAAAGCAGTGGGATGTACCCCCACATACAAGAGATAAGGGAACCGTTAGAGCAAGGGACAAAAGAGATCCAGGGTGTTGCCTTGGGGCTATATCAATAGAAAGAGGAATGCCTATGGTATCAAAACATAAATGTGGATACCAGAAGAAGAAGAGATAAGAACAAAACTTAGCAGAAGAAATCACGACGTCCCCAAGGCAGGATATGGAGGGACAGCAAAGACCACAGAACTGATAAGCCAGAGTTATTACTGGCCAGGAATGCGGGAGATAATCAAACGATACGTCAAAAATTGCGTCATTTGTCAAATATGAAAATCATTCTGACATGCGCCATATGGTTAAATGCAAGCGAACGAAGCACCAGATAATCCATAGAACTTGCTATCTATAGACTTCATCAAGGATTTACCAAAGTCAGACGGCCACGAAGCTATCCTAGTAGTTCTGGAATGGCTCACAAAGATGAGCCATTTTATTATATGCCGGAGTGATATGACAACAAAATACTTGGCGCAAACCTTGGCAAGAGAAATCTTTCTGCTACATAGACTACCGTAGGATATCATCACCAATAGGGGAACTCTATTCACCTCGGACCTATGGAAGAAGACAGCAAGAAGTTAGAAATCCTAACGAGACTGAGCACAGCTTACTACACGAAAATGGATGAACATACCGAAAGAAATAATACGATCCTGGAACTATACCTTAGAGCATACATTAATTATCAACAGGATAATTGGAATGAACTGTTGCCTTTTGCGGAGTTTGTATATAATAATGGTCAACAAGAAACAAGTAGGACAATACCGTTCTTTGCAAACTATGGACAACACCCGAAACATGACGCCAGTGGTTATTTGATAGTGAATCGGTAGCTACCGCTAATTGAGATGAACAAATGGCCCGAAACCAAACACTTGGAAATGGTTGCTGCACAACTTCAAGAGAAAGAATATTACTTTGGATACTGAAACCCGATCCGAATTTGAAATCATGAAACCTTGTATGGTTCCTACCAAGGAATGTAAGGACTACAAGACCATCCAAGAAACTTGATTACAGAATTATGGGGCCCTTCAAGATCTTGGCAAGAGTGGGGAACAGTGCACATAAGCTGGACTTTCCCCCAACAATGAGAATACACAACACCATATACATCTCAGTTCTCGAACCCTTCAAAGACCAAAGAATCAGATTACAAATCCAGTTACCTCCACCAACAATGGAAATCGAAGGCAAGAGAGAATACGAACTAGAGCAAATAGTCAACTCACGCCTACATTACGGAAAACTTCAGTATAGAGCCAATGGGCAGGATATTCTCCTGATCACGATAAAGTGTGGTATGCAGCAGAGAACTTCGAACAAGCAGAAAATTCAATCAAACACTTTCACAAACGATACCACGATAAACTGAGGCAGGGAAGAAATCAAACAACAAGCAGCGAACGATGATTTGGAAGACCCAATACGAGAAATCACTCCAATTAGCCTAGGCTATGCTACTGTAGAGGATTGGCAAAGGGCATCTGAACACAACGCAACGAGCTGGACGGCATGCTATAATGAGCATTGCGAAGTCCATAGAGCAGACAAGGAGGGGGCCATATACTGGCCAAATCAACTACATGCTGAAACGAGATGGGAGGAGTATTACCAGAACAATAGTTAAACCCACCGGGATGCAAAGATCCAGTGGGGATACAACCCCAAGGCGTGGGGAAATAGAGAAGAACTGAGCAGCAAGGTTGCTCAAAGCACGAAAGCCAGGAGGGGAAGGTTGGAGAGGGGCGAAGAAACCCAGAACGATGACACAGAGAGCCAACCCACACAGGCAGATATTGAATGCCCCTACAGGAAAATTTCGGGTTCGGAAATACATCTGGACGAAGCCCAAGGAACGATTAGAATAAACAGAGGAGACCCTCGAGGCGCAACAAGCCACTATTGCGTACTAAAAAGGAACTATCCAAGTGGCAGATCTGACATTGGAAATGATCAAGAAATGGTTACGTACAACAGAACAAATTTGAGAAAGTTCCATCGTGATGCATGGAGACTTGGGAACCAACTAATAAACTTGTGGAATAGCTTGATTGGACTCAAGCTGAGGGGAGAGAGGAGCTATTGTCACAAATCGTGACTTAGAAAGATGGAATGTTTCACGGACTTAGGATTTGTGATATCATTATTTCATTTAATTTATGTTTAGGATTTTATGACTCACGATTGTGAGGTCATATGATGTGATGACTTTCACACTTGACTACAAGTATGAGTCCGGGGTTTCACATCTGTGACGCGATTAGCACACATGACTCATTAATGAGATTGGAGAGTACGGGGATTGTATACTATGACTCACACTGAAGTCATAGTAAGGAGCTGACTGATAGTAAAGTCACATGGGTTAGGGTTGTGAGAAGAGCGTCTATATAATCAGGGTCACAGATGCAAGTAGATATATTCCCTTCCCAGTCACCAAGCCTGAGGTCATTCACTGGCGCCCGCAGAACCAGCAGGGCTCCCCTTGCATCATCCCCATACACTTGCATGGGCAGGTCTTCCATCCCTCCAACTCACTCAAGTGGCTAGGTTACTGGCTCATCCCATCCCTTTCCACCTCAATACACTTCTCCAAACGCCTTGCCGAGGGTCAAGCAGCCTTCGCCACTGCCCACTGTCTTTCCCCATCAGGGGCTGGCCTCTCCCCCCACCTGTGCTACCGCCTTGCAGTCTCCATCCTCCTCCCCATCGTCACCTATGGGGCTGACTTCTTCATACCCTCCAGCGGAATGCTACGGCACATGGACGTCTTCTGGCACCAGATCCAGAGATGGGTTACCAACTCCTTGCGCTCTACGAGACTCTCTGTCTTCTCCCTTGAGAGCTGCCTCCATCCTATCAGTCGCCTCTGCAACGACCGCTGTAGGCTTGCTGCGCTCTGACTAGCATGTGGCCGAGCCACAATCAACCCGCCCGCAGGGCGGCTCCCCTTGGACTTTCCCTCCCTCGTTCAGTCTTGCGCTCCAGACTCATGGCGTCATCTTACACGGCCCCTCCAACCCAATGTCAACCCTCTCCTATTGAAAACTGCCCCACCCTGCCTACCAGTCCGCACCCATCTCCCGCTTGATGCAATGGCCCACCTCATCCTCCCCATTCTGTAATCATTGTCCTTCGTCCCCTTGCCACATGCAAATCTCGCACCCCTCTGTCCTCCTCTCTCCCCTCTCCCTGCCATGGGCGCCACCTCTACTGGCCTTAGGAGGCGGGCGCACCAGACCCTCATCAACGACTGGGGAGAGGCCTACCCTACCCCATACTACTACCCCTACAAACGGTCCCTGTCCCCACACCCTTTCATAGGTCTTGGCTGGTTCATGGCAGGCAGCATACATCAAATGCATGCCCACAAGAGCTACCTTGCTCTTCATACTACCTGTTCCTCCATAGGGGAGTCTACCATCTCTCCAAAATGTTAGGATTTCGACGAAGACTTCCCGCACGCCACACTCTCCTGTACGGCCACTGCTGATGCCCGCAGACGCCACGTCCAAGGTGTCGTTGGGATAGGTGCGGACTACCCCATCTGGTCTTCTATACCATTATTCCACAACCTGGTGGCCTATCTACAAGAGACGCAGGTTGGCTTCCCTCAGACATGTTGCTATCCCCCCCTGATTGCCGCCTCCTTTGGTTGCCTCAACCCCCATTTGGTCCCCTGCCCAGCCTCTTTTTTTGTCCATAAGTTCTTTAATAATTTGTGGTTTTCCCTCACCTGATGGCCTGGTTTCTGTATGTTTCCTTGGCTGGTTTTTCCTTACTTGAGTTTACCGTACGAGGTGTATTGACAGTTACCTGTCCCGTTGGAACTTCATGTGCTGTTGGTTTCTTTTGTTTTATGTTTTTGGAATTAAGGTTTTGTTTATGCCATAGCTAGCGCTGCATGCAGGTTCTTGTACCTTAACAACGAATTTATCATATAAAAAATAAAAAAAAAAGTAAAATAAAATAAAAGAAAAGAAAAAAATACGCAAGTAGATAGCGCTTCACGCAATCACCTAAGTTACTTCCGATGTTATATTTTACCTATTAGTTCAATCTCTACTTTATTCTTATTACGACCATCTGGTAATATCACTGACTAAAGGGTGATTTAAGAAACGTATGGCTAAGGAGCAGTCGGAACGGCTAGGAGTGAAAGGACTCAGCGGTCCCATGGCGACATAGGCCTATGAGTCCTGACGAGCGTTATAACAAGTGGTACTTATCTTTACTTGTTGCAGTTGAAGAAGCTAGTGTGCTTTGTCCGGTAGACTAGGGTAGGTATGTAACAATGGGTTGTAGTCATATGGTAACCTCCCAGTTCTATATATTATCATATCTACTATTTTGTACCATTTCTGAAATGTGTAACATTAGTTCTCCCTTTCCAGGCTTCGTCCGGAAGAAATAAAACCTTT
This sequence comes from Tuber calosporum, assembly GCA_003316355.1. Taxonomy (NCBI): domain Eukaryota; kingdom Fungi; phylum Ascomycota; class Pezizomycetes; order Pezizales; family Tuberaceae; genus Tuber; species Tuber calosporum. Next base: position 105,192 of record QFET01002717.1, read on the forward strand.
TCGTACTTCTTCCGGTAGGGTTAAACAACCTTGTGCGATAACTTGACCACAGCAGGAAAAACATTACCGTGGATACGACCTACCTCAACCTTCGCATCTCCGGATTTTGCTTATCAAAATCTTCTACCAATTCTTGAGGATGCTGTAGGTACTCTGGTGGTACCCAGGTGTTCTCATCTTCAGAACCTCCGTTCCACTTAACTAAGCATTGAAGTTCTTAGATGGTTCTTGACCGTCCTTTGAATCTTTGTTTATAAGAGATTAATTCACTCGTAATATTTTTTCCAACTACCATTCTAGGTCACGTTCAACATCTTCCAGAGTCATGGGTGGTTGTTCTCGGCTTGCACGAACTAAATTTCTCTATGGCTCAATTATCGATTAAAGGAATAATGAATGGATTTTCCCTCGTAGAGATAATTCCAACTTGTTGGCAAGGTGACCACATTGCTTCATGATTTAGAATGGACGGTATAATTTTGGTGCTAACATGTTAGATGGTCGCTTAGTGCGGATATTCTTCGCATTTAGCATAACCAAATCACCAATTTTGAAGTCTGGTTGTCTGTGAGCCTTTCGGTCATAGTATTTATACATTCCTTCCCAAGTCTTTTCATGTGATTTCATTGCTTTTTCAGGTATCAGTATAATCCAGTGAGCATACAGAGTAGCTACCAGGATTATGGGCTTCTGCTCCTTCATCCAACCATTTTGAGGGTAGTAACCATAGTTTACAAAGAAAGGGGTTATTCCATATGCGCTTGTTACGGAGTTGTTGTATGCATACTCGGCTAACGGTAAAAGGTGGTACCTATCTTCCTAATCATAGTTGACAAATATCCGCAGGTAACCTCCCTGAACTTGGTTTATCCTTTACGTTAGTCCATCAGTCTGAGGGTGGTATTGTTAGGCACATGGTACAAGGTACTGTAATACAGGACTGAATTCATATGAAAATTATACTAAGATACTAGTCATACGCCTGCAGCCCCCTTGTTGAACCTACAGGTCACCTGTAGCGCCTACGTCTAATAAGAGTTCCCTTACTAAAAATCTAAGGTTGGGGCCACGCTTGTAACACCATATACGTCGTAGCTGTCTGTCCGACTGGATGCTGTACGTAGGGTATATGAAGAGGGAGACTCGATCGACCCGATGCAACTGTAATCAAGTACAAAGGATCCGTGTCAGCAGAGTTACGGCCCATTGCCTACAGCCTTCGCTGGAGTGGACAAAAGGTAACGCGACGCTCCGCGCAAAAATGAGAATATGGTGAGTGGGCTCCCGGAAACACATCAGAACCCACTAGGACCCCGAAAACACGCCCATTATTGTCCACAGACCCTTCGGAACAGGGTGATAAGGAGAGGGATAGCAATAAGATAGGGTATTAGACCGATTGTAAGTCTTAAGTCATCCTGAAAGCCATCTGCAACACAGCGCGAAAGCTGGCAGTATCCAGATAGGTTACCAGCCACGTTGGCCACTTGGAGTTCTAAGAAACTATTGGTATATTCCATAATGGACAACATAAGTTAGAGTTGCAGAACGAGGAACGACATCCACGACTGATAAATGCTTCACACCATCAGGGAACAAAGTAGCTCTGACGTGTCGATAAGCTGCGGCAGTAACAAATATTCTTAGGGTTAAACGCCCCTCACACTTAGAGTTAAAGGACGGAAATGGTTGGAAGCATATTAAAATACAGAAGTTAGTAGTTGTCAACAAACAGGCAGACGCGGGATATATATACCCAACTGCCTCCCGAGCTTGAGCCATCATCAAGCAATGGAGAAGAGATTTTAACAATATTATAAGTTTTACTCACAATCTTATATACTGGCCTTCCTAGTAAATCTCCGTTTACGAAGAAAGATATAAGCCTAGTCAGATTCGCTTGTCCTTAGAATCGGCTACACTTAACAGTATATTGATGTTTCTCCTGGTTTTCCATGGCTCTCTACATGACTTTTGAACATCTCCAAGTCATACCACCAGAATCACACAAGCTCATAGCTGATTCCACGCTCCGCGATTTGCTTCTGCTAGAACCTCGTCTCTCAAACTACACCTTCTCATTAAAACAAATACTTGAATAGTCTCTCACTGAGATTCAATTCAATCAACCGCAGGAACCGTCCTAGGTCCTTGATCCCCTACTCCTTCCTACAGAATCAGATTTCCGGAAATCTACGAACACTTTTACGGTCCCACCTTCCTGTGGAAAACACTCCTTGACTACGACACGCAAGAACCTGGAACCTTCAGTTCCTTCAGTATAATCCAGTCCTCTCTCGCACCCACCGGCTGGGAATTTTGAAAATATCCCAGCTCTCTTTAAATAATGTCCTCATGAAAATTGAACCTGGATACGGACAAGGTAATGTCCGACATTGAAGGAGTTTCGTTGGTAGGAACCGACCATGCACCAGGACGCTCCAGGTTACATGTGGCTCTCCACCACCTCTCACAGCCAAGTGGGGCCTGAAAATTGGTCCCGCAAACGTGATCAAGCACTGCCCGACCCCGTGATGCCATATATCAGGCTATGGAGAGATTAGGAGAATATGTCGCCCAGGCAATAGCCTACTTCAACCTTTCCCTACAGGAATCGGTTGATATGCAACACCTGGCCTACCCTGAACTATCTAATCAAGCTCAGGATCAGGCATACCAACTTCCGAAACATGCCCCCAGGATATTTCAAGGGGAACTAATAATCGGCGAAGAGTTGAAACACCTCAATTCGTGACTAGAAATGTTATTCACTGAAACTGCATTACTGCAAAATTCAACCACCAACAGGTTGCAAGGAAAATTGCAAGGACAGGAAGAATGAGCTACACCCTGGAATTGTTAAGTACCCAACTTCACTCTAATATTCGGGCAGCAGCACAAGAGTGGCTGGATCGCGACTGCCAGCTAGAATAGGCTTTGGCTAGGCAAAAAGCACAACTCCTACAAAGACAAGTAGCGGTATAAGAAGAACGTGAGCGGACCAGAAAATAGCTACGAGAGCTTCACCAGCAGCCCTGAACAAGAGCGTATAGAGAGGGACCCCTATGTGGTCAGGCAGAATGCCGCATGCAAATATCTTAACCGAATATTTACATGGATGAATGAGACCTTGACACAACTAGAAGTTGTCCAAAACACCTGTAGTATATGGGAAACTGTAGCTTCAGAGCCAGTGGATAATCCGGGATTGGAAAAACAGACCACGGATGAAGGAAGAGAAGAATTTCGCTTTATCCCTGCCAGGGATAAAGGTAAAAGAGTAGACCGTGGAGAAGGAAATGGAAGTGGAGGAAAAAACCCATCGCCGCCTCCACCAGAAAATGCCCCTGACCTTGGAGATGATGACCCTGGCTCGGAAGGGGGAGGTTGCCCCTATAAAAAAGGTGTTGAGCTATTACGAAGACCCTTGCCAGGACGAAAGATCAAATCCGAGGCAGATCCTAGGGTGGACTGACTAGGGCAAGCATTAGCATGTACCAACAGACGGCAGGGGGATCCCTCAATCAAATTTGAAAATAAGCCGATTCAGGATATGGGAGTATGGTTACAGAATTACGAAGAATACATAGAAAGAAACCGATGGCAATGGGAAGATGATGAAGAATGTATAATGTATGCGTTAGGAAGAATGGTATGAACTGAGGTGGCACCTTTTACAATAACCTACCAGAAGAAAATGACAGGGGACCTCTGATTCCCTAAACACAAGGGTTATGATTTTTGGATAACTTTCCAAGCCGAAGTTACGGAACAATTCTGAGTACTGCATAAGGCGCAGAAAGCCTTAGCCAAGATGGTGAAGGTTAGGTACACAGGAGATATAGAGAAGTATCTCATTACCATGGAAAACCGCCACATCGTGACTGAAGTATCCGGTATCGCTAGGTGAGACATAATACAGCGATAACTTCCTATTGAAGCCATGCGTACGCTATCATATGAAAATCATGACTTGGATAGTGAATGGATCAAGGCAGTTCAAAGCGTTACCAAAGCAGAAGAATCGTTCTAGGAACAACAAGGTCTATTCAGAAAAATGACAGGGGAAAAAGTGACTCCTAGAAAACAAAACGGGAGAAGCAATCGAAATCTGTCAAGACCACTGCTGGAAATAAAAAACGAAAAACTTATATAGCAGCTGAAATAGCTGCCTACAAATTGAAGAAACAAGCAGAAATAGGGAAAAAGCCCACGCGGAAGAAAAGGTTGAGCACACAAACTGGGTAGAAGGTCATAAAGGAATTCCTAAGGATAAAATTGAAGAGCTGAAATAAGGCAATCAATGCACCCGTTGCACTTGGGCTAACCATACTTGGAAGATCTGTAGGAAGCAGGCTCTGGTATTAGTCATAGGACAGAGGCGGGGAAATTTCAAACCCCTATATTAACGACCCCTGGCAACAACGTCACCAAAATGGTTAACGTCGCTAACAACCAGGGTAAACCAAGTCAAATAGCCCAGAATTTGACAACTGGATGACATGGATGAAACCTAGAAAGGGTTTTCAGGCACTAGCAGCGACTGCGACCTGGACCTCAGTTACGGACCCCTTACCGATACCGAAATCAACAAGGCGGCCTGACCTCTGCAAGCTCCTCTGGTTGGTATTCCACACTTCTCCGTGGGAAACTCAAAGCCAAGGGAGAATCACGTAAAGCAATCCAGACCTACATGAGTAATGCAGAACTAAGAATGACAGGTGAGCAAGACGCGATTAACTTGGACAGTGGTAAGTGGTAGTCAGGGTCCACCTCTGTGAACCTGAAACTCAAAAAGAAGAAAGTGGAGTGCAACATTTGGTGTAAATCGCACCGCAGTAGGGAAGACGGTCAATTAAACCTGCGTTCATATAAAGTCCTAAATCCTTCTACAGATCCAAAGAAGAGATGAGAGACCAGTACTGACTAGGGACTTCTTAAGAATGACAAGGAGAAATGAGTCTAGCTCGGATCATGAGAAAAAAACCAGGAACGAAATATCATGACTGGTTTGCAGGATATTGGAATAGTTGAACAAATGGAACAGGATTCCTGAGATCAAGTAAGATGAAGGTGGAAAAGAAAGAGTAATTACGGCTACCTAGTCTACAAACTAAATGGAGTGAGGTAAATCCGTCCCACACCTGGACTCCAGCTTGGTGGACAGTATAGGCACCATAGACACATGTGGTAATCGAGGCAATGAACTAAGAATCCCCTGAATACAGCCAAAGGATACGAGTTGGGCTCAAGTTAGGATGGGCAAATTGCAGGTCTATGGGAACCCTTTGGCAAGGGGTCAAGACCTCTAGTAGTGGGCTGCCCAGTCCACTAAAGACCGAGATTTCAGTTTGTCAGAGGAGGCTTCAATAGCCGAAACTTGGCGGTCATGGTAACAAAGACCCTGGTTACCTTAAAACATGTCACACAAGAGACCCGCAGAGTCCCCAAGTGGCCAGAAAAAAAAGAAACAAAACGGAAGCGCCCGCCACGCTGTATTATTTATGCCTGGAAGGCAGGGCAAGTATTGAAGCCAATAGAAAACGGATCCAGATTCAAGTGCTATTAGACTCTAGATCCAATTTATTCCTATTGAACAAAGAACTGGTTAACAAAATTTGCATACCATAACACACACGCAAACATTGCTATGAAGTTTATAGTTTCGAAGGAACTACTTCATCAAATGGGGGAAAACACTAAATACACCCTGTCCTTTTGGAATTGAAAGCAATGCCCACCAATCTCACATTTCATCCGAAATTGCCAATGCTGACAAATATGACTTTATCATCCCTTTTGGATGGTGGCATACAAAACAAAAAATAAGGCACATCAAGGATGCATAAAAATAGATACATAATGTTGAAAAATGTCATAGTGGTATTATTGATGTAGGGATAGACCTAATGTTTGTATGGGACGAAACTGTAGCCAATGACAGAGAAACCTGCTACATGGGAAGGAACGAGGAGCCATTTCCAACACTACCAGTGTTATGCCTATCTGGGTGGATCAGGCACCAATAGGAATGCGTCTCAGTATGGTATAACGATAGTGACTCAGATCCTAAACTGTCCAACCTTTAAGTGAGTAGTACTACAAGAGATCTCGATAAGTTGTTTACCAGCCGTCGATTACTATATCGCCAGCTTTGCTAGGTACTAGACTTGCTTGCTGTAGTTTCGTGCGAATTCAAAAGAAATAACTTCTCAAACAAGAATATTGAAAACTCTGTCTGTCGAAGTCTGCCCTGTCTAAGCTCCAGAGGGGCAGTCTTGAAATACATGATCTCGCTTTTCTAAAGCTTTCCATCTTCATCCATGTGATTTCCAATCAATGGACATAACCAAGCTCCGCTTGTAAAGTCCTCTAATCAAACAAATGACTCATGAACCTAAAGGGTACTGCAAACAAAATATATATCATCCCGATACATGAAACAAAACATAAAATATATCGGGTATCTGCCTGATACATGAAACCCAACATAAAACAAACTAACTATCAAACGATACTTGAAACCAATAACAAAATAAACTAAGTATCAAACGATACTAGAAACCAATAACAAAACAAACTAACCCCTTATTAGCCCTGCTAGTTTGTGCTAGCCTTGTCAGCCTTAGCAATAGTAACCAATACCGGTTACACCCCGAAAACAAAACAACTGTTTCCCAAAATAAAAACCCCAAAAACAATATCCCTAATCGCGAAAAATCAAAACTAGGTCTTTATAATCACGCCATCATCCGTGATTCCTGAGTCGCCATAGCCGCTTTCTAAATTGGGTGTCCAAAACCCATCGTCCACCTATCCTTCATCTGCGAACTCCCAGTAAACTGGCGTTTTTGGCGAGAATCCAATCTTGGTATATCCCTTAATGATAGGAAACTCGTCGCCTGGGCAATTGTCTATCCTCCAATCCTGGACTAGGTTCATAGCGTTTTCAAATCCTTCGACAGGCCCCCAGCTGTTCTCTTAATCCGCATATCCTTTCCACTTACGAAGGAACTGGGCTCGTCCATAGTGCTGGCGGTGTTCCAACACTTGTTCAACTTCCCATTCTTGTAGTTCTTCAACAAGAATGGGCACTGATTTCGCATAGGCTCTATCAGGGAACCTATCATTATCGTTCTCCATGAACCTCTTGACCATAGAGCAATGAAATACTCCTTCCTTGCGTCGGTATATCCTTGTGTCCATCTTAACTGTGTAGTTATGTCTGTGGGAGTCGTATTCCAACACCTCGCAGGGTTCCCGCCATCTGGGTTCCAGTTTCTTGCTTCTACCAGACTGTGTAGCGAACAGGTCACCCCAGAATAACAATCGTTCGCCCACATCATAGGGTTTGTGGGTGGTCCTTCTACTTGCTGCCATCCTGGTAAATCTAAATCTCGCCATCTTGACAGATTGGTAGGCCTCATTACGCAGTTCCTGGTCTCTATTCAGGAAATCATCGGTAGCAGGCACCTGGGTGTTTCAGACTCTGATAGTCGACAGCATAGGGTAATCTCATGCATAGACAGCTTTGTATGGTAACATGATCAGGACATCAAAATGTCCTGCATTCTCGTAGGCTGCTAACTCTGGAAGCGCTAGTAACCAGTTGTTCTGGTGCTTGTTAACAACATTCCTCAAGGCGGTCTTAAGTTCCCTAATCTTTCTTTCAACCTGGCCTTTAGTTTCGTAGTGTTCAGAAACTGCCTTGATATGTTCGATCCCCAAATATTTCATGCTTTGGGCCCAAAATCGTGAGGTAAAACGTGGGTCAGTATCGCTCATAATCGATGTAGGTACTCCGTGTGGAGTGAAAATATGGTGCCGGAGGAGGGTGCGGGTCTTGACTGCATGACTGTTTGAATGTGTAGGGATAAACCAAGTGAATCCAACCGCTCTATCGACAACCACTATTACTGTATCGTACCTGTTGTTTCCAGACTTGTTGCATGGTCCTGCGAAGTCGATAGCGTAGGAGGTAAATATCTCTGAGAGTACTGGCATATACTATGCCTCTCCTTCAGGTAGCTGGTTGCGTTCCTTATTCATCTTGCATAAATCGCATTGTCGGACATAGTCTCGAAAGTCTTTCCTCATCGCGGGCCAGAATATGTATTCTGTAGCATAGCGTAGGTTCCTATCTGCGCTATGGTGTCCTCAGTTGTGAATCTCATCAATAACGATCTCCCTGAGTGTCATCCCATTCACTGCATGTCCCTTAGGTATATATAGGCAATCCTGACCACCCCTTGTTGTTGCATACATTAGTCCATCGCCGATCCTATAGTGGGATAGCTTGCCACCTCTCCCAGTGTTGCTAGTGTCAGAAGCCTGCTTGTACAGGTCATCATTCCTGTAGGCCTCTACCATCTGTCTTCTCTATTGGTTGCTCATTTCTACCACTACTGCTGCCATATCCCGTTCATCCTGTACTCGCCCCCGGTGTGGTACTTCCTCCTCCTCGTCTTTGTAAAGCTTGTAGAGTGTACGCAGGTGGTGAGGGAGGGCAGGTTGCTTGATAACTGGTATATGCGTTGGTTAGCCGTGTGCTGCAATGGAGTAGAGAGGCCGCTTAGGCTCCTGTGATAGTTGTTGGTAAGGACTCTCATGGTCCTGATACTTCGAACTCATGTCTCCTAGCTGTTAATTCAGGCGTCGCCTGATAGCATCCAGGTCCAGTACTGGTCGCGGAGGTACAAGATGCTATTCCTTTCTTCGTATGTGGAGACTAGCTTGGTTAGAACCATCTTGTCTCCTAGCTTCTCGTCCTCATGGATAGTACACTGGCGATCACAGCATGCGCTCCAGTGCATGGCGGCATGATTTCTCTCATTATCACTAATCTCTAGGGTGACTCTGTCTCCCCAATCGTTTCCTGCCCTGATTGAGCAATCTGAGTTATCCAATGGAAGTGGTTCCTCAACAGGAAGTGATTCAAAGCGCGACATATTTGAGGATGTAAAAGGTTTGTTGTAAGGGTTTGAATCTTCTTCGTTAGTAGGGTCTTGAGCGTAGTTTGGTTCTGGATCAAATTGCTCATGCAGACAGGAAAGGGCATCTGCTAAATAGTTTTCCTTGCCGGGCCAAATACATATCTTTGCCTCGTATTTTCCCAAATGGGTTCGCCACCTCAGCTGCTTGTGTGAGGGGTTCTTGGCTATCTTTAGGTACACCAATGGTTGGTGGTCAGTTATGATCGTAAATTCAAGCCCTGCAAGAATGTGATCAACGGAGGTTAAGGCATCCATAATCGCAAGTGCCTCCTTATCGGTAGTTGTGTAATTCATTTGTGAGTGGGTGAATTTTCTGCTGTCCAGTGCGGCAGGCCTCGCCGTTTCAGGTGTGTCTCCTTGTCCTACCCAAGCTCCTACCCCTGAGTCAGAGGCATCCGTGATGAGCCATATCTTTTGTCCGGAGGTGTGGTTGATTGGTCTCATGACATGCCTGTTTGGCGATATCCTTCACATTCTCGATGCATTGATCATATGTAGGTTTCCAGACAAACTCCTCATTTCCGGTAAGATCCGTCAAGGGTGCTGTTATAGTAGCAATGTGTGGTAGGAATTGGCTAATGTAGTTTACCAATCCTAGGAACTCCTGAAGTTGTTTCTTATTCTTCGGTGTTTCCCACTTCTCAATCCAAGTGATCTTGTCAGGGGATGCTCTAAGCCCCTTGTGATCGATGACGTGGCCTAGTACTTGTAATTCTTTTGCAAAGAACTCCGACTTCTCTCTGCTCGCAAAGAACTCCGCTTTCTCCAACCTGTCGCAAACCGCTTCAATTTGTTTCAAGTTGTCGTACTCTATATCGGAGAATATGAGTATATCGTCAATGTTACCGCAGACGAATTCTCACTGGTAGTCGGCGAGTAGGTCTGACATGATCCGCATAAATGTACCTGGTGTATTCATATATACTTGTAACATAACTTTGCTGACGAAACTTACGAAGGGTGTTTGGAAACTGTGATATTTGACATCGTCAGGGTGAACCCTGGTTTGAAAGTAGGCATCGCTTAGGTCGATCATGCGTCTCTATCGAGCTATTCCTAATGCATTGAGTAATCTCCTTTGGTTTGGAATAGGTTCATCATCCTTCTGAGTATTGTCATTTCTTGCTGTAAGGTCTGCTAGACATCTGATCCTGCCATCAGTCTTTCCTTTGACTAACACAAAAATCGGTGCTGCTCCAGGCAATTCAGCTCGTTCGATAACTCCTTCTCCCTGTTTCTGGTCCAGCCATGCATTGAGTCGAATCTCGTACTTTCCTGGTACTGAGTATGTTGGCATCGTCTTTAGATTATCTGAATCCTTCAATCTGATTCGCTGGTTGATCTTCCTTAAGGGTGGTAACCTTTCAGGAATCGCATCTGGGAATACCTTTGGGTATTGTTCCATTATCTCTTCTGTGCTTCTCATAGCTGCTCGAATTCTGGCACTTGTTGGTGTGCAATTTACCCATATCTTATGGTGAGGAAAATGAATCCTCAGTTTTCCACATTCGACTGATGTTCTGTTTCGCGATAGGAATGGCATTCCAATTAAGGCATCGTACTTGGCTAAGTTCCCCACCATCATTCTATTTCCAGTAGTCTTCATCTTCCCAATTGCTATGCTGACTTTGCATTCTTTCCGGGATTCAGATCGTGACCCTTTCATAGCCATATGAATGGTTGCAAGAGTTGCCATTTTGGTACATGGAATTCTATGTGTAGTGACAAAGGTTGCACTTAATAGGTCTGTTCCTATTGTTCCTGTATCAAATAGGACTCTCACTTGTTTGCCGTTAATCAGGATCGTTCCTTCCAATGCTGTGTGGCTCTTATCTCCCTTGGGTTGCGTGTTCTGTGCTGATGCATTGGTCTCGACTTCTAGGGCATTGACATATAGTTCATCTTCGCTGCTGACTTCTTCCACTTGGTTCGATGATGTTTCCTTTTTAAATCTCTTTCCTTTGCCCTTGTCGCCTTTGTTGGGACAATCCTTTGCCATGTGTCCTTTACCACCGCAGGTAAAGCAGGTTCCTTTTTCTCTTGAAGTCTTTGTTTTGCTAGATTCCTTTTTCCTCCATTGGGGTTTCTTGTCCTTCTTGGAGTTGTCTTCCTTGTATCGATCTTTCTGCTTTTCCTTTCTGTAGGCTCCTGTATCGTGGTGGATTGCATCGACTCTCACAGCATAGGCTATCGTAGTCTCGATTGTTTCGCTTGAATCATACCATGTTTCAACATCTTGCCTTAGCCTAGTGTGTATACAATGGAAGAACCTTTGGATGAAGGTATATTCGGAAATGGTACCTTCTGGTAGTTGTGATCGGTACATCAACAGGTCTGTAGCCACCGTTGTGATGCGCTGCATCTTCCCATTCTTGACTTGGTAAATCTTGTGGAATCGTTTGTAAAGGTCATCCTTCTGTCTGGATGACGGAAATCGTTCCCTTAACCAATCAATAAGCTGATCTCTGGTTAAGTCTTCGCCATAGTTTTCTGCCGCCTGGAAAGCTACTTCTAGAGCTCTCCCTTCTGTGTACAGTATCCAATAGTTTCCTGCTCCGTCTCTTTTGGAGTTGACTCTGTGTAGTCTTAGGTATAACTGGACTGACTGGGTTCAACGATCGAACGCTTCTGGTTTAAGGTCCTCTCCTTCAACACAGAACTTCTTTGGTGTAGGAACCTTAATGCTAAGCATGGCTGTAGTTGCTGGTGTTGGCTCTCTAGCTACTGGTGCATTACTAGGTCCTGGATTCGACATATCGTCTGAATCACTAGAGCTATCAGAGCTCTCTTTGCTGTCTGAGCTTCTTGGATCGTCCTTGGGTGTTGCTACTTACTTTCCCTTCAATCCCTTTGGCGTACCGGGGAACTCTTGTTGAGTTCTCTCTTTCTCTTTACCTAGTTCCTTCGCTGATTCCGCTAGCAATTGCTTTACTTGGTCTCGGGATAACTGTCTTCCTGCTTCGTCTACTTTGAACCTGGATGCCTTAGATTGTTCGCCTTTAGTGCTCTGACTGCCTTTCTTTTTGGAAAGTATATGTCGCAGGATCTGCTTACCTGACCTCGTCTGAAGTAGCTCGTCACCTATTCTGGGCAACTGTTGGCAGACTTGATGTTTCCTAACCTCGGCCTGCTTTTAACTCAACTACTTGTCGAAGTTAAAAAAATGTAATGCCTCTCTGGCTGGATCAGGCAACAAGAGGAATGTGTCTCGGTAAGGTATAAGGATAGTGACTCAGATCCCAAACTGTCGGACCATTAAGTGAGTAGTACAACTGGAGATCTCGATAAGTTGTTTAACAGCCGTCGATTACTATATCACCAGCTTTGCTAAGTCCTAGACTTGCTTGCTGTAGTTTCGTGCGAACTGAAAAGAAGTAACTGCTCAACCAAGTATATTGAAAACTCTGTCTGTCGAAGTCTGTCCTGTCTAAGCTCCACAGGGGCAGTCTTTAAATACATGCGGTTTTCTAAAGCTTTCCATCTTCTTCCATTTGATTTCCAATCAACGGACATAACCAAACTCCGCTTGAAAAAGTCCTCCAATCAAACAAATGACTCATGCACCTAAAGAGTACTGCAAACACAATATATATCATCCCGATACATGAAACAAAACATAAAACATATCGGGTATCTGCCTGATACATCAAACCCAACATAAAACAAACTAAGTATCAAACGATACTTGAAATCAATAACAAAATAATCTAAGTATCAAACGATACTTGAAACCAATAACAAAACAACCTAACCCCTTACTAGCCCTGCTAGTTTCTGTTAGCCTTGTCAGCCTTAGCAATAGTAACCAATACCGGTTACAACCAGATACAACTGAGATCATGCAAATACCTCAGGAATACCATTATTTCATAAGGGTTTTTGCACCCGAAATAGTAAACAAACTAGAGGGAAGAAGAACCTTTGATTACACAATTGCTTTAATACCCGGCGCAGTACCTCCCTGGGGTCCAAATATCCAATTTCGGCCTACCATCTAGATTTGTTGAGCAAATACCAGAAGAAAATGCAGGATCAAGGAAAAATCGTGGAAAGCAAATCTGCTGCAGGGGCACTAATTTTATTTGTACCTAAATCTGACAGTTCAATGAGGCTGTAGTGGATTACAAACACTTAAATAAACTCATAGTGGCAAACAAATACCTGTTGCCGCGCATGAGTGAATTATGCGACCGGGTTGCCGGGGCCCAAATATTTACAAAGCTAGACCTGAAAACTAGTTATCAGCTCCTAAGAATCATAGAAGGGGAGGAGTGGAAAACAGCATTCCGTACCCAGTATAGCAACTTTGAATACATAGTTATGCCGTTCGTGCTGTTACATGCGCCGGCAACATTTCAGGCCATGATTAACAAGTTTATAGGCGAATTCTTAAACCTGGGGTGGTGGTATACCTTGATGACATTCTTATTTATTTTAAATCAAGGAAAGAACCTCTTGAATTGGTCAAAATAGTTCTTTCTAGTTTGAAAGAATATGATCTAGCAGTATCAACGACCAAGTCAGTCTTCCACGTAGATACGCTTGAGTTTTTGGATTATATTATGGGAATTAATAGAGACACCATGAGTGAAAGAAAGGTGGAAAGTACTAAGAATTGGAAAGCACCAAGGTCCATGGAGAGGTGGAAATATTCCTTGGCTTTGGCAATTTTTACTCACATTGCATTCTGGATTTCTCCAAAATCTGCAGAGCAATTTCCGAAACGTGGAAGGGTGATTCCGGAAAATTTATCTTGGGGCCAGAACAAGATCGGGTATTTGAAGCACTTAATCAAAGATTCCTCTCTGCCCTTATGCTCTATCATTTCTACCCTGACAGAGAAAGCATTGTGGAAACCGATGCTAGCGATTATGCCCTAGGATGCATTCTCTCACAGTTTATAGACAAAAAGCGACAGCCGGTGGCCTTCCCCTCACGAAGCAGAACCCACTAGAGTGAAATTCTGAGATCCATTATAAGGAACTATAAGCGATTCTCAAAGCATTCAAAGAATGGAAACAGTACTTAGTGGAAACAGAAAAACCAGTAACTCTTTATAATGATCATCAGAATCTACAGAATCTTTACTACAGGGGTATGGAATCCGCGACAGATACAATGGGCTCAACAACCGGCGAATTACAAGTCCAAAATTGTCTATCGACCAGGATAAGGAGAAGGCAAGCCAGATGCATTAAGCCAATGGCCGGAGTACTGTCCTGAGGAAGTAGCTGCACCTAGCGAACAATCGATACTCAAGCCTTCACACTTTGAATTCTCAAGGGTACAGTTAAACCAACGAAACACGGAAGAAAAAAGTAGGTGGCACAGAAACCCCAGTTTTCCTGCTGATAAAATTGCTATCCCCAAAGGCACGAACGGCTATAAAAGGGCCCCGGCTGTCAGCCGGACATGACCTGTATGCACTACAGGATCTTATATTCCAAGCCAAAGGACAATGGCTGGTAGAGACTGGAATGGCCCTGGGATTACCAACAGGATCATATGCACGCTTAGCACAGAGTGTGGAATGGCAGCCAAATACGGGATCAGCACTGGCAGCGGAGTAATCGACATAGACTATACTGGTATTGTCAAGGTGATCATAATGAACCATGAAAATCAAGACCGCCAGGTCCGCAAAGATGACCCAAAGGCACAAATAATCATTGAGAATATACATATTGCTGAGGCGCTAGTAGTAGACGGACTGACAGACACTGCAAGAGGCAAAAGTCAATTTAGAACTACGAATGTATCACCAAGATGATCCTCTGCAATACAGACCCAGGTAGTGGTCACCTACTGACAAATGTACAACTCTGAAAATGAGTTTCTCGAGGAAATAGACCATCAAGTGAGACAAGACAAAGGGATACTTCCAGTGTCTAACTCAATAATGTCCAAGGTCGAAATTAGGAAATATGACCAGAAATTATTAAGAACTATTGAGGAAGCTGGTCAGAACGATCAGGACTGGCAAGACCGTAAGCAGGAGTTGGAAACCTTAACTAACAAGGGCAAATCACTACCAAATCACTAGGCCGTAATAGACGGACTTATAATCTATAAGAATCGCATATACATTCCAGAAGACAAACAGCTCCAGACAACCATAGCCAAAGGTTGCCACTAGTCTAGCGTAGCTGGACTCTTTGGACAGGAAAAGAGTCTGGAAATAGTTACCAGGGCCTTTTACTGGAAAGGCCTGACCGTGTGGATGAATGACTAGGTCTGGTCATCCCATAAATGTCAATATAATAAATTCCCACAATATGGGCAGTTCGGTCTCTTGCTGCCCTTAAAAGTCCTGTTAGGTGCTTGATCATCCATATTGACTGACTTCATCACACAACTGCCGAAGACACCAGGAAGAAAACAAATATTGGTTGTTGTGGACCGGTTTACCAAAATAGCTCACTTCATAGGTCTCAAAAATAATGTCCCTGCTAAAGATCTTGCAAACGTATTCTTGACGGAAGTCAGGAAGCTACATGGACTTCCAGCCGAAATCATCTTCGACATCGATTCAAAGTTCTACAGAGAATTCTGGGTATCCTACAACAAAAGCTTGGGGATAAAAGGAAAGATGTCCAGTGCGTACCACACTCAAACTGATGGACAAATGGAGAGGACCAAACAAGTGCACGAAGGATACCTGTGGAACTTAGTCAATTATAATCAAATGAATTAGTACTAGTTGTTGCCACTGGCTGCGCATACTTACAATAACTCAGTAACAAACGCTCATGGTATCTCACCATTTTACGCCCACATTAGGTTCCATCCAAAAGCAGAAGCGAGGAAGGAACGCGAAGCCTAAAACCCCAGCGCCCAGTCATACGTGCACTGGATGCAAACATTACAAATAAAGGCTAGAGAAGCATTAGAGCAAACATGGGAAAATATGAGTAAATATTATGACCATCAGGCATAGCAGCAACCTGACATCAAAATCTGGGACCAGGTCATGCTAAATGCAAAAAACATCCGCACAAATAAGCTTAGTACAAATCTCTATGGCCCGTTTAAGGTATAGAGAAAAAGGAGAGTTTGCGCCTATAAACTAGAAATATCTCGGAGATGGAAAATCCATCCAAAATTTCATGTATCATGGTTGGAACCATATCGGACATCGAAATGACCAGCGAGTGAACAACCTCCCGGTGAGCAAGAAGAAATCGATTCCGAACATAAGTGGGAGATCAAAAGAATAGTAAAGAGTGCAATCATCTCGTATACCAGACAGATGGGAGGACGTAACAGGCAACTACAGGAGTTACGATACTATGTCATGTGGACATGGTGTTCAGAGGATAAAAACACCTGCAAGCCAGCGGAGCATTTGGAACATGCGCAGTAATTGTTGCTGGTATTTGATCGGAAGAATCCGATATGCAAAAGCGGGCAGATATTGAAGGATAAGGAAACTGTTTTCCTAGCGTGGACAAGGAAACGCATTAGGGTTTTTACCCAACCAAGTCGAGTTCAAAAATAAACATGTATTGGTATTTTTTAGTTAAATGTTTATTTTGACAAAAGAGGATAACCTTCGGAGAAGACAATTCAAGACGACCGCTTGGGGGAGGGAGCTCATGTTAGGTACAAGGGTACAAGATACTGGAATCCAGCACTGAATTCATGCGAAAATTAGGCAGAGATACTACTCATACCCTTACAGACCCCTTGTTAGGCCCACACCTCACCTGCGGTGCCCACAGAATAAAGTGTCCCCTCACTAAAAAAGCGAAAGTTCGCATCCCTGTTGTAACAGCATATACGTCGTCACTGTTCCCCAGACCGGCTGCTGTGCGCAGGGGATATGGAGAGGGAGACACGGAAGACCCAATGCAGTAGGAGTCAAGTGCATAGGATCCGCGTCAGTCGTGTTTCGGTCTATTCCGTACAGCCTTCCCTGGAATGGACTGTAGGTAACAGGACGCTCTGCGCAAAAATGACAATATGGTATGTGGGCTCCAGAAAACACATGGGAACCCACTCAGACCCCGAAAACATGCCTATCATAGTCCACAGGGCTTTCTGAACAGGTTGATAAGTAGAGGCATAGCAATACAATATGGTATTGGACCGATCATAAGTCTTAAGTAATCCTGCAAGCCATCTGTAAGACATCACGAAAGCTGGCAGTTTCCAGATAGGTCACCAACCAAGTTGGCCACTTGGAGTTCTAAGAAACTATTGGTAGATTCCATAATGGACTACCTGAGTTCAAGAGGCAGAACGAGGAATGACATCTCCGACTGATAAATGCAGGACACTATCAGGGAACAAAGGAGCTCTGACGTGTCGAAAAGCTGCCACCGTAACATATATTCTTAGGGTGAAATAGTTCTTGCACTTAGAGTTAAAGGACAGAAATGCTGGGAAGCATGTTTAAATATAGAAGTTAGTAGTAGTCCGCGAACACTCCGACGAGGAATATAAATATCAAAGTGCCTCCAGAGCTTCCGCTATCATCAAGCAACGGAGAAGAGATCTCACCAATATTATAAGTTTTACTCAAAATCTTTAATACGAGCCTTACTAGACAATTTCTGTTTACGAAGATAGATTTAAGCATAGTCAGATTAGCTTGTTGTCAGAATCGGCTACCCTTCACTGGTATGCAGTAGACATTTTTCTTTTTATGCCTAACATCTTGCACAGAGACTGATAATATTCTCCTGCAAACTTTGCTTCCATGACTAAGATGATTTCGGTTGGTAGACCAGAACGTTTTTCCTAACTTCTTTGATAAATGCCACGGCGATATCTTTTGCAGTCGCATTTTCTTCCAGACCAATAAAACGTGCCATTTTCATGAATCGGTCAACTACAACTATAATTTAGGTATATCCTGCCGTTTCAGGTAGTGGGATAATAAAATCTACTGAGGTAGATGCTCAAGTTGCGAAAGGTACTAGTAATGGTTGTAGTAGACCAAAGCGTGCGTGCCTTTGTGCCTTGGCTATTTGGCATTCTGTACATGACTATAAATAGTCATTTATCCAGTTGATAATTCCTTTCCAGTTAAAATCTCTAGTCACAATCTCTAGAGTTTTTTCCCGACCGAAATAACCTGTGACATTTGAGTCATGATATCCTTTTGCAATATCGGTTTGCAGGGTTTCGTCCTCAGGAATTTATAGGCCTTCTTGGTAGAAAAGCATTCCATCTATCATGCTCTATTGTTTTGGCATTGGCTTGCCATCATCTCCTAATTGTTGTAACTCCTCTTTCATATGTGCCCACTCTGAATCATCCTTTGCTCTCTCTTGTTCCCTTGCCATGAAGTTCATATCAAATTTCTTGACATTGCACTTAGCAATTATAACATTAAACATTAAGGTTTGTCATTTAGTGCATATTGGGTGAACAGCAATATCAGTTGTGTCAAGGTACTCGTGTTTGCCATTAGAATGTAGGAAACATATTTGCAGCTTACTTTCATCCTAGTGGATACCAGAGCTCCCAAATCCTTGGCCTGCTTGTTCCGTATCTTGCAACTCTATGACTTAATGAAGCTCTCTCTCATCAATTCTTTCTACAATCATTTGTGCTATACAGTCTCCGGTCCATACCTGAAAAGCCATGTCTGTAGTGTTGACTAAGTGCATGTTAACCTCCCCCCTATAGTCCGCATCCACTACCCCGGCTCCAATGGAAATACCATGTGTGACTACCAATCCATTACTTGATGCGATATGGGCATACATTCCAATCAGTTGTGCGATAGCTAGTCCAGTCCCTATGAGCACTTGGCATTTAGAAGGTAGTATGGTATCCTCGGTACTGTATAGGTCGTGTACTGCCTCTAACTTAGAACCTCGATTAGGTATTCTTACATCCTGTTGTAACCTTTTAAACCTAACTGAACTGGTGCTGTACTCTTTTAACAAACCTGGCTGGGGCCGTGGCAAATTTTCGTTTCCCCATGTGACTAACACCATTAAGTTTTGGATATTCTGGTGGGATTCAAAGTCATGAGACTGAAGTATAGCCTGTTTGGCATGCTCAGCTCCATCCTTAGAGCGGTACTCTGGCCGCATACTTAATGCCTCTGGTTTACCTCCTTTGATCAAAGGTCTGTAAAAGATTTTTTAAGGTAAAATCCGTTAACTTTTATGCACATCGGATTTGTCTTGCAGTCCTGGCCTTTGTTGTGAGAAAGTAAAATTGTAGATTTTGATGATCGGTATAGAAGTTGAAAGGTTCATCAGTCCCTGCTGGCTAGTGTAGCCATTCTTCCAATGCTACTAATATTGCCAATAACAGCTTATCATTATATCATAGTTGCTCTCTGCCGGTGTTATCTACCTGGAATCAAATGCAACTGGATGTAACTTCTTGTCCATATATTGGGACAGAACACATCAGAGAGCATAATTGCTTGCATCGGTTTCCACTACCGTTTCTCTTCCAGGATCAGCGTGACATAGTATGGGAGCTGTAATGAACTGTCGTTTGAGCTCTTCTAAAACAATTTGTTGTATTTCTCCCCTAGGAAAATCCTCCGGATTTGCCTTTAATATATCGGTAATTGGTGCAAATAGTATTGAAAAATTATTTATGAATCGTAGGGAAAAATTGGCGAATCCCATAAAGATTTGAATCTCTTTTACCCAGGTAGGCAGTTGCTATACCTTGCTTGATTCAACTTTGCACTCACTCATAGTGACTTCATGAATAGTGACTATATACCAGGGAAACTCTACGGATATGACCTGGAATTCCACTCTTTGCTATGGATATGGCCATCTGATATTCCCGTAGTGGTTCCAGTACCTTTTTCACCAATATAACATGATCCTTTTCCATGTTTGATTATATTAGTCTATCATAGATATATACTACTACCCCTTCATCCATGAAGTCTTTTAGGATCATAGTTATAATTGACTGGAATGTTGCAGGTGCATTAACAAGTCAAAATGGCATAACCTTGTATTCATATAGGTCATAAATTGTTAGAAAGGAAGATTTCCATTCATCACCCTTTCATATGCGGATCAGATGGAATCCATCTTTGAGGTCCATCTTGGTGAAATAGTTGCTGCTTGAACACAGTCCCGTAATTTGGTTATTAGAGGGAGAGGGTACTAATTGTAGATCATGACTTTGTTCAAACCTCGGTGGTCTACTACCAAGGTAAGGCGTCCATCCGGTTTGGGAACAAAAAGTATTGTTGCTCCGGCAGGAGACTTGCAGGGTGAGATCTTTCCTTGTTTTAACATATTATCCAAATATGTTCCTATGCTTTTAGCTGTTTCTCTGACGGCAGATATATTAGTCCCCAGGGTGGTTGAGAGTCTGATATGAGGTCAATAGCGTGATCAAAGGTTTGATGCAAGGGTAATTTTGCTACAGTTGATGGGCGAAAAAATCCTGATATCCGTGGCATTGGGTGGCAAGTGAATCGAGTACTAGTTCTTCTTCCTCATCTATTCTTACAATTCTTCCAATAACCACTGCCTCTGAGTCTTCCACCACCTTCTCAACCCTTACGATAAAAATACCTTTGTCTTCCGGTAAAAGATGGAGCTGACATCCTGGAGCTTCAAAATTCCAGTTTTCTGGGTTATAAATTTCCTTTATTGGATGTTCATCATTCCACCACCATAATGTAATATATAATTCAATAATTTCCAGTTGGTGCGATTTCGCAAACAATTTTCCTCCAGTGTGTATTTTTTCCTATCACCAAGTACAGGGGACAGGTATAATCCTTTCCACTAGAGAATTGGTCTCCTGTAAATGCTAGAATAGGGATAGGATCCTGTGGAGATTCAAAGGGAATATTTAATTCCGTTACCAATTTTTCATGAATAATAAAAATATTTGATCCGAGTCCAGTTGGACTTTCGTGGGATAACGTTTTTCGTACAAATAGATATGTGCATCGCCTGTTGGACATCGTTAGTGTTTTGGATTTTCATGATCCAGCTTTTGTCGCTTATCTGACCATGTATTATCTGTTCATCCTCCCTTAGAAGACATAATGGTTGTATCTCATTGGTGTTCGTAACAACACCAGCGTCATTTCGACCTGAGAGGTCTCCTCAGACGAAATATAAAAAATAATCAATTTATTAAGATTCTGGGCAGCCCACTACAAGAGGTCTTTACCCCCTGCTGAGGGGCTCCCATGAAAATTAAAAAATCCTATTTTCATAGGAAACATGCGTGCATAATTATGCATTTCTTTTTATACATATGCATAGCTGTTAATAATATTGGCTAGGATTGTTTTAATAACTTAGCTATGTTTTTAGAGTATAATTTCCTAAAAGAGTAGTTTGTTTTGGAAACTAAAATTGTTTTCCGAAAAGTATATCAAATTCCAAAAAGGGAAACAGTTCCCAAATTTTGAATAGCTCATCCCATCTTGGAAATTAGAACCTTAGAAACCTCGGCATGTTCTCCAAAAAAAGCCCGAAAATTCCAGAGTAAGGGGAGGGTTTTATTTATAGTATTAGTCAGATCTGGGGTCATGATCTAGTCGGTTGCATTTGGTATTGACCTGCCAAAAGCATATGGACAGAATTCATGTGTTCAAACCCCACCTAGGCTAACTCTTGGAATAATGGTACCTTTAGGACAAAGCCAAACCCATCACCAGGTCTGGTAAGCAAAATAGCCATTCTGGGCCGCCTCGAAGAGATTTTGGTCTTCCAGAACTGAAAGAACCCAGGCGGTATAAACAGGTTATGTGGCTGCAATTTGATCGCATGGCTTCAAGGCCAGTAGCCTCAATTAGGAGCTAGAACCACTGAGCCTTCCGGGATCGGAAGTTAATCCAACCCAAGAACTAAAAATTTATTTTCATGTCCTTTGAGTTCCTTGGACCATTGACTCTAGTTGGTACCCCAGGCAGGGTCCTCTAACCAAGTGCCCAATTTCGGTTACTTATTTTCGAAGAGAATCTGGCCTGCGTTCTTTTGCACTATTTTTCATTTCTGTTGCAGGCCTGGTTGTTGTCCTGCCGGCCTTTGAAAAATGTGGGACACTTGCTTGTTTCTGTGGATAAAAGATGCGACCACCCCCCTTTGTCATTCTTAAAAAGATTTACTCCACCTTTGTCTGTTCACTAACCGTATTCTCTTAAGGACTTATGGACTTAGGGACAACTTCTCTTGTGCTCCTATTCTGATAGTGCCTGCAAATGCCAGTACTCCACACTCCCTATCCTAGAGGGATCCCTTATTTCGATTCTGGTCACCAGTTTCCTGGTACGTCGAATACCCAATCGCCGTCGCCTAGTGCTATTTTGGACATTTTAGTGTCTGATAAATCCCATAAACTAGGTGAGGCGCTGCTTTGTATGTTGTTGACCTTTGGTTCATTAGGTCTTCCTATAAGCGTTGCTGTCTGCAGTTGCGTGAAGATTTAGGTTGGTCCTGTTTTGCCTGTTTTGCGAAAGGCCTGGCTACAACTATGTCCTTTTGACACTTTGCACAGGTGTAGTTGTTTAGGCCTTAGAGATTGCATTCCTTCCCCGCTTTTCACTTATCAACCACCTCTTGCGAGATTCCATCATGAGCCTTCTTCCAGTCAGTATGCTCATCTTTGATTTGCGTTCCCACTTTCTTTGTGGATAGGTTGGCTTTCGCAGTCTCCCATCCTTAGGGGTTGTTCTGCTTGGTGTATCATTGTTTGGTATTGACCCTTTTACTGGTGTCATCACACTTTCGCTTAGATGTGCCACTGAATAAGCGTTCTCCTTTTGATAAAGTTCCAGAAATTCCTCCTCCTGTCTGTCAAATTCCTTTATGGTTTCCATGCATTCTTCATCAGAGGAGAATTTTAGATGGGATAACCGTCGCAAAATTTCTTTAAGAAGTTTGCTTTGTACTCACACCGTCCAACTGATTCCAGTGGGTTAGTATTTGATGTTTAGGTTTTCCTGGAGCAGGAGATAAGTGTCTATTTTTCCCTTATACACTACCTTGGTCATATCTTCTAGGACTCGTCATTCCTCCTCAATGCCGATATAACGCTTCGTGATTTCTTGACGAAAACGATCCCATGTGGAATGGTCAGGGTCTCGAGTCTATCCCCCTAATCCACCCTTCCCCTTCCAGTATCTTTCTACTAAGAGTCCTACTTTGTTCGCCTTTATTTTCCCCTAGGCAAAAACCATTCGGTGTGCATGATTTTCCCACTGTGTAGGGTTGCAATAAAAATAGTCTTCACAGGCTGGTAACCAATTTCGAACATCCTAGTTGTCATGTCCTTCAAAGAAGTAGGGTGGTTCCGCTATTAGCTTTCCTGTTCAGGAGAGTCCACTGATACGTGCAATTAAACCCAGAGTTAACCAGTTTTCGGCTACATCGTTGCTGGGTATAGATGGTAAAGGAGGGGTGTGTTACGGCCTGCCGCCATTTCTCCCCTGTCCATCCTTTCCGTCACTATCGGACCCATCATCATCCCGGTCAAGGGCATCACCAAGGTTACCTGGTAGTGGTAGTGGCTGTTGGTTATTTCTGCCACGGTCGACTCCTTTTCCTTTATCCATCCTTGTTGTCAATGCTGATTCCTTTATTAGAACTGTTCCCTGTACCAGTAGATTCGATGGTTGCCCTAGGTTAGAAGGTCTAAGGCCTCCAGTTATGCCTCTATACCTGCCCTTTGTTGCCTTAGTTGTTGAGCCGCAATTTCTTGTTGCCTTAGTTGTTGAACCGCAATTTCTTGTTGCTTATTGATCCTCTGATTCCATTCCTGTTCCTGCTAATGTAATTTAGCAATTAGGTCCTTAAGGGCTTTTTCCAGAAATCTATCCCTTGTTTCGGAGACATATGCCTTTTGTTCCTATTAAGCCTGTTGGCGTCAGAATTCTTCTAGAACCTAGGCACATTACCTTAGCTGCTCCCTTTCAGTATCGCTACTCAAAAAATCAACTGCTCAGCATCCTTCCTATATTTCAGCATCATTGACAAGCTCACCCCTAGCCATACAGCTTTGCAACTATTTTTGCATTGTGAACCTCTGCCTGGCCTCGTGTGATAATGCTACGATCGCTATATAATTCTCATCTACACTGTCTTTCAAGGATCGGTCCTGGTGTTGGAATTCATAAACAACTTTTTGCTGGAAGTTACCTAGAGTACTGACCGGCTTCTTAGCTTGAACGGAACGTTTTTGAACTCTAGATGGTGGATGACCTAAATGTATGATGTGAGAGCTGGTCCGACTCCGTGACAGAATTAGAGATGCAGAATGAGTTTATTCTGTATCATCTTCTTCAAGCATCCTGTTAGGTCCATAAGGAGTAGGAATCGCGGTGTCATCTCGTGGCCTAGCTAATGCAGATCGCTTATACACCCTGATTGTTTCGGTATAGGAAAATTTAAAATGGCTACTCCACTGGCCTCCAGGTACAAAAGTTGTAAACGGAATAAAAATCTGACCACTCAGAATCCCAGTCCAGGTATTCATGCCAGATAAAGTCTTGCGCAGGAAAGTAGGCATAGATTGGTGTAAAGTCCACGGGTGTGCGGACTACAAACGGGTTAGTGAACTACGATGCCTCTAGAGTTGCGAATAGCGCTATTTGCGCAAGGTCATCAGAAAGAATTTCTTCAAAAGAGGATACGGTAGATGAAGGATCTAAATATATCATAACTTGTCCTGATAGTGAATTATCCAAGATACTTCTACTTTGTTAGTTCGGTAAGGGTTCAAATATTGAACTAGGAGATTGAGGGTTAAGTCGAAGATTTTCCTCATAATTTGAGGTAGATCTTTATTTGAGTTTGCTGAAGGCTGTTATCCACCGTCCGTCTTGCTGATATATTCTTTAAACAGGTAATACTTTCTCAAAACTGAGAGGCTGACTTTGCCTGCAATGTTCGCACTGGTGAAAACTTTGAGGGCTGTGGTATTCTTCTAGTATAAGATGAAACAGCCATTTAGATTAAAGAAGAGCTTTGGTGACAAGAGAATAACAACATAGTATTACTGGGTAGCCAATTCAGTACTGTTGAATTGACTAGGCCGTGCTGGTATATAAGGGGTATGAGAAGTGTTAGGAAAGCTCCGTTAAGAATAAAGATAAAGGTGAGGCTGGTTCTGGAAAGCTTTAAAGTTGTTTAACTAATAACTGAATATATTGTCAAGGTCTCTTCTCCGTGGCTAGATGATTCCTTAACTATTGGGTTTTTTGATTGAATTTTTGTTTTTTTAGATTATCTCATATATTCGCTGTTAACGTACAGGAACCTGCATGGAGCGCTAGCTATGGCATAAACGAAACGTTAATTCCAAACGTGCAAAACAAAAGAAATAAGCGCACAAGTTCTCCCCTAGTGATGACCATACCGTCACCGCGCCCAGCAATGGCGACTAATTCAAAAAGGATAGATTGTAATGACACCAAAAGAAATCATAACCGAAAGAAAGGATATAAGTATAAAAGGAAAGTCAAACCGCTCAGTCTGAGTCATAGTCGGGGGAGGAGGCAGCTGCAGTAGCAAAAACTGCTGGCATGGTGGGCGGGAAGTTTGTGTGAGTGGGGCGGATGTATGAGGCAAGACCAAGGATCATGTCCAGGTCGGCCCAAAGTGGAGAGCCATGGTCCATCGTAGACAACTTCGGAAGGTAAAGCTGGCGTTCTCGGGACTTGGACGGGCAGTGGAGAATTGCATGCTCGAAGGTTTCGTCCTTTGAGTCGCAGGAAGGGCAGGTGGGAGAGCGATCGGCATCGTTCCAAGAGGGTTGCGCGGCAAGATAGCTCTTGCCAGCGCGCATTTGGTGGATTCGCCCATCTGTGAAGCGGTCGAGTCCCCTGAAGGCATGTGAGCGTAGGGACGGCTTGTACTGGTAGTAAGGAGGGTGTGGAGACGGGAGTGTCCAATCAGTGAGGAGGTCCATTCTGGACTCCTCCTTGATCAATTTGTAGGAGACGGCACCTGGGATTGGAGGAGGAGGGGCTAAGACAGTACCTGGCAGAAGGTGTGAGTTTATCTGAGGGGGTTTGAGCCCATCCGCTGCCACCTTGACCAAGAGGTAGCACATTGCATCGATTGGGAGGTGAGAGCGGACAGCGGGTATGGGCCTTGGTTGGTTCCAGCGGAGGGGGATGTAGTTGGCCCAAAGGCCACGAAGGAGATGGCGGGAGGAGTCCCCTGCGCTAAAATTGGAGTAGGATGGAAATGATAGCGGCAGCCGGGCTGCTGCTGGGTTGATCTGGTGAGGGGATCAGGCCAACCTTAGTGCGGCCATCCTCCGGCGATGGGGGAGGAGGGAGTTAAGAGGGGGGAGGCAAGCCTCACAGGGGAGAATAGATACAGGAGTCGATGAAAAGCAGTTAGTGACCCATCGTTGGACCTTGCTCCCAAAGACCTCCATCTTACCCATCATCGCAGCGTTGGGGACGAGGAGGTCAGCTCCGTAGGTGAGGATCTGTAGCAGCAGGCCCATGGCCAGTTTGCGGTTTAGGTAGGGTACTATGCCTATGCCAGGAGGGGAGAGTTGCCTGATGAGGCCAAAGGCCCCCTGTGAGAGGGCTAGTCTCTTGAGTAAGTGGGTGGAGGTTTCCATCGAGGGTGAGAACCAGTATCCAAGCCAGCGGATTATGAAAGAGGGGTGAAAGAGACTCCCTTCGAGAGAAACCGGGGCCAGTGAGGGGGGAGAGCGATTCCTTGGAGTTCGCCAGTGGATGAGTTCGGTTTTTGGAATGGAGAAGGAGACTCCAAGTGGGGCGGCCTTCCTGCAGAGGCGGGTCTAGTAATGTTGAAGAAGCTGTGTGTTCCTCCAGTATGACCCAGACCCAACAGTGACAGTAAAATCATCAACATAAGAAAACATAATCCCCTTTGGGATACACAAGTGCAGTGAAGAAACATAAATTAAAAATAACAAAGGAGAGATAGGAGAGCCCTGGGGGTCACCCACTTGAACAGGTAAGAAAATATCATGGGAGCCTTGAAAAATCAAGCGGCATTTGCGGTCAGTCAAAAAAGAATGAACCCAAGAAACCACATAAGGAGATACGCCTATGGCGCGAAGTAGGGAGGATAAACAGGTATAGGAAATATTATCAAAGCCTCCTTTAATATTAAGGAAGAGGGTGGAGGTTTTGAGGCCTGCACGTTGCAGCAGGCGGACTTCGTGAGTGAGGGCAGTACATGCGTCGAAGGTGCTGAGGCCGGGGAGCAAGCCACATTGATGTGGGTGGATGAGGCCAACGGTGCGGGCCATTAGCGAAAGGCGGGTTGCCATTATCCTTTCCAGAATCTTAGAAATAGTTTCCAGGAGGACAAAGACTCAGAAGGAAGAGGTGTAGTTATAATCAGATTTGCCATGCTTGGAGAGGATAATGCCATTGGCTATTTTGAGGGAGGAGGGGTGGAAGCCATAGGTCAGCAGGGGACCTAGGAGGGAGGTGAGGAGGGTGGGGTTGATGTTGTTGATCCTTTTCCATATACCATAGGGGATAAGGTCGGGCCCAGGGGCTGAGGTGTTGGAGGACTTGTGGAGGGCGAGGGAGACTTCCTGTTTCTGAAGTGGCAGGAAGTCCACGAATGGTTGTAGGATAGATGGCGAGGATTGGGGGTCTTTAGGAGGAAAAAAGTGATGCAAGAGGGAGGTGTTGACTCCGACGGGTGTCGTGGCGTTGGGAAAGGAGGGGAACAGATCAGGGGGACGCCCGCTAGCGATCCTCCAGGCAGCCCAAACCAGTTTGGAGTCCAAAGAGGCGAGGAAGGAGTTCCAGTGTGATGCCTTGGCCCTTTTTATGGCCTTGAAATACGCGAGGCGGGAGGCACGAGCACTGTCGGTGAGGGTGGTGGAGGGGGACATGCGAGATATTCTTGCCTCTCTGTTGAAAGCTTGGCGCAGCTGTGATAGTTCAGCTGTCCACCATGGTTTTGACCGTAAGCAAGGACGTTTGTTTGGAGTATGCTGGGCAAGGAGGGAGGTGATGGTGTGCAGATGGCGGTCAAACCAAGCCCTAAGTGATGCTGAGGTAGGGAGCTGGGGAGGAGGTGGGACCGATAGATCCTTGATGAGAGGGGAGAGTGTGAGCCAATCCGTTTTGGTCCAGTTAGTGGTGGGGTCAGGCTGTCGTAGGAAAGGCGTGGATAGGGCTATGGTAATTGGGAGATGGTCAGAGCCGGTGAGTGGAAGGGAGATACTCCAGGAGCTAACAAAGGGCGCAAGGGAGGGATTTGCGAAGGCCAGGTCTAAGACTCCAGGTCTGGATGTGCCATCGAAGGGGAACCTAGTGAAAACTCCTGGTTTGTTTAAAAGTGAGTAGCCTAGCTCAGAGGCCAGGTCAAAGTATAGGGAAGAAAGGATAAATTCAGTATCAGAAAGGACCCTTAGAGGGTCAGAGAGAGGGTGATGGAGGTTCAAATCTCCAACCAGGAGGGTGGGGAAAGCGTGTCCCCGGAAAATACAAGATGGGGTAATTGTATGGGTGTGGGATGAGCGCCCGGTGGTGGAGTAGGCATTGTAAACGCGGAAGACCCGATGAGCAGAGTTAAACAGACCTGAAGGGGAGTGAATATCAATTGCCATAAAATCCAGCCTGACGAAGAAGACGGGCAGAAGTGCAAAGACTTGCATGAAATGAAGGAGAGCATAAATGGCCACCCTAGGTTTGGCACCGTTAGTAGTAGGTGGGGAGAAAGACTTATAAGAGGAAAATATTGGTAGTCACCCCTTGAAGACTGGAGGATCCTGCAAGGCGACCAAGTGCGGAGTGGTGGGCATAGCCTTGAGGCTATTCAAAAGGGACAGAAACACATTCCAGCTCCCAAGGCAGTTGTGTTGAATGAGGGTGAGGGTAGTGCCTGGTGCCTGCGTCAGGGAGGGGGGGTCCAGTGCGGGACTCATTGGGGAGGAAAGCCAGATGGGCCATATGGGAGCGGAAAACTGGAGAGCCAGCTGGGGACTGGTGCAACCGATTTGGGGCGAGGGTCAGCTAGAGCGCCAGTTGGTGGGACTGGCTGTCTGTGTGTTGTGAGATCCATGGGGGCAGTAGTGGGGAGGGAGTCCTGGGTGGGTCGGGTAGGGTGGCTGCATCCTGGTCCATGACATTACCAGGTCCTTGTATACCCTCAGGCTCAGAGGGGGCATCATCGTCAGTGGGAGGGAGGGGGCAGGATGGGCAAGAACGGTCCGTGGCAGGATGGGGACCTGCGCAACTAGAGCACATAAGGGGAGAGGCGGGACAGCATCCAGCAACGGACTTAGTGTTCCCGCCCTTAGGGCAAGTGGGATTAGGGCAGCAGTGGGCCACTCGTGTATGTGCTAGAGCACACAGGGGACAGGTGGGGGTGGAGGCTTTGCACATAGGAGAGGGGTGGCCGTAAAGCCAGCACTTCCGGCATTTCATATGCTTCCCTGAGGAGTGGGCCTTTTCGACTTTGCGCGGACGGGAGAAGAGACGGATGGTGGAGCCAAGCCTGTTGACATCGTCCTGGGCCACGGTGACTACAACAGGCGTAGTGGTCTTCGTTGCCCAAATGTCAGTGTCAGATTGGAGGAAACGTGCAGAGTAGATAGCGATGTCAGTTGCATTGCGAACTGACTAAGCGAGGGCTGGGAAGAGGTCAGCCTGGTCCTCCGGAAGGTGGGCTGTGGGTAAGCTGTGGATGGCTAATTGGACCTCAATTGGGCCGGGGCGGAAAGGGCGATAGGGGTTGTTTCCTACAGGGAAAGCTTGGTTAAGACGGTTAGTCATGGCTTCATAGTAGGGTGAGTGAGCAGTTGAGGGTGTGAGTGGGTCAGTGCCCAGGAGGGTAAGAGAACCTTTGGGATTGACACGTGCTGAAAAGGACAGGGGGAAAGGGCAGTTGGCCTGCCTCAGGACGGCGGCCATCAGGTCGGGGGCGGTGGCTGCCATACGGTCAGCCTCTGCACGGGGTGCGGGTGAGGTGCGCGGGGCGAAGAATCTGCGCTTGGCAGATGGCAACGGTACTGGACCTCGAGACTGAGGGCTGCTGTCGTTGGACGCTGCGACTTGGGCCGGCGTGGTTAGCTTCTTCCCTTTGCCTTTGGTCCCTGGTGCAGATGATGGTCCTGCTACAACAGCAGCATAGGACTTGTTGGCCGGACGGGGCTGGGTGTGTGTGGGTCGGTTATTG
>QFET01002718.1:0-32643 GCA_003316355.1 Tuber calosporum
TACTTGAGCCATACAGAACGTCAGTTCGACCAGGCCGAGAACAACCACCCATGACACCATAAGAGGTTGAAGTTGACCTAGAATGGGAGGTTGAAAAAATCATTAAGAGTGAAATAATCTCTTATGAACGAAGATTCAAAGGACGGTCAAGAACCATCCAAGAACTTCGATACTTTGTTAAGTGGAAGGGATGTTCAGAAGATGAGAACAGCTGGGAACCACAGGAGCACTTACAGCATGCTCAAGAATTGGTAGAAGATTTTCATAAGGAAAATCCGGATATGCCAAGGTTGGGCTAGGTAGTATCTCCGGAAAGGTTTTTCCTGCTGTGGCCAAGTTATCGTAGAAGGTTTTTTAACCCTACCAGAAGGAGTACTAAAAGGTTATATTGCTTCGGGACGAAGCCTGGAGAGGGGGAGCTGAGGTTACACATATGGGAAATGGTACAAATTAGTTGATGTGATAGTATATAGAACCGGGAGGTTACTATATGACTACAACCCACGCTGGCAAGAAGTAGTCTCTATAGCAGAGCGGCTCAGCCTCGGTGAAAGATCTAGACTCTAATGCATGGAGGACTATGACTCTTGATAATCCGCATGCATATGCACTTGAGTGCATATATGCAGGAAAGACGGCCATCCAGACTGATCAACTGGTATTCCGTAAGATGTTGGTAACTGGGCAACATCTACTTGAACTTAGTTCATTTGGCAAATGAATCGAAGGGTATTTACTGGTGGAGTGCTAGACACCCTCGGAATGCTAAATCTTTCGGGGGATCATTTGACCGAGCGGGGCAGACATTTTCAGGGTCAAACTGGGTTTCCACTTACCATGACCCCGGCCATGATATCTAAGGATACTTCATATATATGGCCAACATAAGTACCGGGAGAATTGTATAAATAGTTAGCAGCCCCCCATAGTTAAGGGATCATCAAGCAACGGAGAAGAGACCTTAACAATATATTCAGTTATCAGTAAAACAACTTTACAAGCTTTCGAGAAATATCTTTACCCTTTATCTTTATTCTTACCGGAGCTTTCCTGACAACTCTCCTACCTTCTCGATACAAGCACGGCTTAGGCAATTCAGCAGTACAGAATTGGCTACCCCGTAACAGAATTCCTATGATATAACATATATCAATTCATTTTTGTATATAATTTTACTTACCTCCAGAGGATGATCTTACCATCAGAGAGGATCTGCCTTCTGACAGCATTATGTTCTACCTTAGCTAATCTTGGCCAATCCTTATACCCCTGTTCTATCAACGAGCTCATCTGACTATCCTCAGACTCAGATGTCTAGATTTCACTCATGTCTAAAATCAGAGAATATACTTTATAGCTATTTTATTTCACACCTAGTACCTATTACTGAATGACAATCATACCTTGATTTTCATGTACTAGACCAAAAGCATCCTCCATTTCTATTTCTTTACATAGTTTTCTCTTCTTCCTCCATAAAGTTTGTCTTGAAGCACCCGTTATAGGTGGATCATCTTCCCTTGAGATCCAAATCCTCATCTTCACCCACCTGAGTAATGACACTACTATCTTGTTTTTTTATCTCACATGTATGCTATTAGTATAATATATCTTTCATAATTATATCTCATTCAGCATTTACAAACTTAATATTCCCATTATTACTCCTACTATGTTCCTCTTCACCATATTCCATTACAACATTGTGAGCATCTTGATCGAGATATAAATTATGGGAGTTGATAGCATCTGGCACAGAGAAAGGCCGACCACCCAGACTTCAGGCATGTCTTCGCAATACTGTATTTTTCTTTGGTCGTGTCATCCAATTCAAGTTCCTTCTGTTTAAAATAGGTTTTTCGGATATTAACTGTAATTTGAGAAATATAACTCACACAATCAACTTTGATTACTTGTAGGCGATGTACATGGACATGTTCTAGTAAACTATGGTTTCCTATCAAAAGACAATCTTTGTTTTAGTAGTCATAAAACCCATAGGTCTTAGGTTTACTTATGTATTTACATAATATTCTCAGAAATCTTGGCAGAAAAGTAGAATTACTAATACAAATAGTGCCCTATCTTGGCAATCTTGTTGTGGCTGTGCGTAACACATATTCATTTCTTCACCAAAAATATCTTATTTTAAATGATTATACACAACTGCTCAGCTACCTGAGGGACTTAAAAAAACCTCTACATTGTTGAGAAAGGTAAGGAGAAAAATCTAGAGGTTTTTTTGAGTTGCCTAGGCCAGTGGTTCTGATGGTATGAGCTTTGAAAATGACGAAATTCAAGGATCAGGTTTTGGTCTGCACGAACCATACGATGGAGGGATTTGCAAAGGCAAGGTGTAAGACTAGAGGTCTTGTTGTACCATGAAAGGAAATCCTAGTAAATACAGCTGGGGTATTAAGAAGTGAGTAGCCTAGTTTGGAGGCCAGATCAAAGTACCGAGTGGAAAGATTAAATTCAGAATCTGATAGGACTCATAGGAGGCTAGAGAGGGGATGAAGTAGGTTTAGATTCCCAAGCAGTAGGGTAGGATAGGCATGTTGCCTAAATAAAGAGGTTGGGGAAACTGTGGGGAGATGAGAGGACCGCCCTGTAGTATAATATGCATTGTAAACACGAAAACCCAATGAGCTGAGTTGAAAAGCCGTGAGGGGGAGTGGATGTCAATTGCCATAAGATTCAGGCAGTCAAAAAACACTGGTAGTAATGCAAAAACCTGCAAAAAATCAAAGAGAGCATAAATGACAACCCTATGTTTGGCATAATTAGTAGTAGATGGGGTAAATGATTTATAGGATGAAAATAATAGTAGGTGGCCCTTGAACACTCAAGGGTGTTGCAGGGTCACGGGTTGAGGGGAGGTGGGAATAGCTTTCAGGCTGTTAAAAAAAGAAAAAAATAACTATCTAGCTCTCAAGGCAGTTGTGCGGAATGAGGGTAAGGATTTGCCTGATACATGCGGCATAGGAGGGGGTCCCATAAGGGGCTCATTGATGGGAGAAGCCCGACAGGCAGAGGGGAAGAGGCGAACATGAGTGCCAGGGGTGGACGGGTGCAACATAGTAGGGGTGGAGGTTGGCACAAAAGCCAGTCAGTGATGCTGGCTGCCACAGGGCTGTGAGCATGCTGGCGGCAGTGGTTAGAGGACAGTGAGTCCTGTGTGGGTCAGCGAGTTGGAGTGTTTCCTAATCCATGTCATCATCAAGTGCATTGGCATCCTCTGGGCCACAGTAGGTTTCATCATCGACAGGAGGGAGGGGGCAAGAGGTGCAAGATCAGTCAATAGAAGCATGGGGTTTAGGGTAGCAAGAATACAAGAGAGGAGAGACTGGGCAGCACCCAGCAAGGGATATGGTGTTTCTACCTTTAGGGCATGTGGGGTTAGGGCAGAGCTGAGCGGCATGCGTGTGGGCTAGAGCAGATAAGGGACAGGTGAGATTGGTGGCCTTGCAAATAGGGGAGGAGTAGCCATTAAGCCAACACTTCCTACACTGCATGAACTTTTGTGAGGAGTAGGCCTTCTCAACCCTGCACAGGCGAGGAAAAAGGCGGATGGTGGAGCTGAGCCTGTTCACATGATCAGGGGCAATGGTAACTACGACAGTGGTGGTATTGGTCTATGTAGCCCTGATGTCAGGGTCAGTTTGGGGTAAGCAAGCCGAGCAGATAGCAACATCGGTTGCATTACTGTAACATGTGTACACGTTCTGGTATATCTATTACACCTCTAATTAGCCTTTCCTTTGTCAGATTACATTCATTTGATTTGATTTCTTTTGTATTTGATTTCCTTACCGGAATCTCTAGATTCCGGCACCCGGATTACTCTATGCTTAGAAGGATCACCAGGATTGTGCCCACGGATTTCCAAGGGAAAGAACAGGTCATATATACTGGCGGTAGGATAGAGGCAGTGTTGTGGGAAAGCCCCAGGCTTCCCAGCACTCCGGCAGGGCCACAGGATTCCAGTAGGTGTACACTACCCGGTAATGATAGTCGCTGTAGGATTCCAGAATGTCAGCACTTGCAGGAAAGATTTCATGTATTTAAGAGTGGTCTCCTAGCTAGCAGGAGATATTACACTTTAGACAGATGCCTAGACAGTGAATACACTTGGTTGAACGGCGATCAAATAGTTCCCATTCACTCTATAAACTATTCTATTGTACTTCCATTGTCTTGAGCTCTCAGCAGGTCTCCCTTAGACACCAAAGAGGTCGCTAGCTACTGCTTAGCCTCTATTGTATAACCGTTCACACAGGCTAGCGCCTGTAACATTATTTTCGCCTCAGCAGGTGATATCTGGTTCTCTGGATTGAGAACAATCGGTAGGATTGATCACCATTCCCTTTTCTTGATAACAAGTAAGAAGCAGGAGCAGCATGGTGAGACTCCCGGCTCAGGTGCTATATTCCTCATTTCTGACAGAAGAAGTCTGACCACTAGGTTTGTAACGATATCCAGAACTTCTAGCAGACTTGGGAATAACCCAGACACAGACCCAGAAGGAGAAGATGATGATACACCTATACCTAGACAAAGTTTCCTACAACCAGGAGACCTTCATACAGACTCAGAAGAGGACCTCAAAGCACAGAATATCGTCTAAAGGGAAAGCCAGGGAACACAGACTGCTTAGGAATCGTGACTAAGAACTAAAAGCATCTTGGAGAGAGTCTTTGGAATCCTACCACAGTCTGCAGTACCTTCAAAAAGTGAGTGACCTCCTGGCGGATTCCCAGACTCCCCAGAACCCTCTAGAACACCCCAGTACCTCAGAGAAACGGGAAAAAACCCTATACTTCCAGACACCTGCGAGCTCCTCCGCTAGCATCTAGGACGATGGCTGACGCTCCAGACCAATGTAGGAAACCAAAGATTAAGCTTCCACAACCATCCAAGTTCAGTGGAGAAACCGAAGATCTACAAGCAGACAAACTCAAGTCCTGGTTTAGGGAGGTCAAGAAGTACTAGTCCAAGTATGGTGTCCTTGATGACACTCAGGATGTAGTAGTCTACTATGGCACCTATAGAGAAAGGCGAGCACATAGTGCCTACCTCAACCTTATGGATTAGTTTGAAGACAACCAACCTCAGTCCAAGAATTCAAAATTGCTATAAGCATCTTTTTGATGCATCAAACAATAAAGATATCCTTTACCTCAAAAGGCAGACGATACAACAGTCCACAGGAGGCAAGCCAGTGAGAATTTCCAAGATTGTTGGAGAACTAGAAGAGCTAAGGCGAACCTTGCCTAGAGACTCTATATCAGACTATGCACAAAGGCAAAGCTTTTTAGAGGCCATAGGTCTCAGGCTCTGAAAAAATGTGGAACAACAGATAAGAGATACTGATACCTGGAATCAAGTTGTCCAATTGGCATACAGATATGATACAACAATGTTCAAGACTAGAGCCTATTAGAGTAGTAGCA
The DNA here is from genome assembly GCA_003316355.1 of Tuber calosporum. Lineage (NCBI taxonomy): Eukaryota > Fungi > Ascomycota > Pezizomycetes > Pezizales > Tuberaceae > Tuber > Tuber calosporum. Next base: position 5,454 of record QFET01002718.1, read on the forward strand.
GCTCCTCTAGCACCTCCGGAAATAAGGCAAATAAAGCTAAGGTCTCTCCACTACAAACCAGCAACAAGCCAGCAGGAAAAGGCAAAGCTCTAGTGAGAAAATCAACCAGAACCAAGCATAAGAAGCCAACTAAGTAGGAAATGGATTGACGCAAGAGAGAAGGAGCCTGTTACTACTGTGGAGAAGCAGGGCATATGGGTTATGATTGTTCAAAGAAGAAGATCAAATCCAATCAGGAAAGTGTAACCTAGGACACCCCTGATAGGGATAAAGAGCACTATGATGCAGAAAGCGATAACACAGAAGAGTTGAATGGAAGGAATACCATCATAACTTACAAGACTACAGTTGGCACCCACAAGGGAGCGGCCACACAATTCCTAGCTTTAGAATTCACAATGTTGGTCAACAAGAAACCTGCTAGGGTCCTAGCAGATACTGGAACCATTGGCGGAACTCTAATGAGCAATCACTTTATCACAACAAACAATATCCCTTATACCAATATGAAAACGCCTACAATGCTAAAAATGGCTCTCAAAGGATGCAGATCAAGCAGCAAGCTTACTTCATCAAAGATATCGAAATTGGATTTATTAAGGTACCCCAGGTACATATGAGCATTACTCCAGTACCAGATTTATCATATCTTATTCAGTATGGATGACCTCATATGCTTTGAAGCAGTCATAGACTACCGGAAAAATACCCTCTACTTCCCTGACCACAAAGTCAAAGTAAACTGCATTGGGAACAGCACTCAGCCTCACTTAGCGATGTCTTATCAGGAAGATATACCAGATTTCCTCAAGATGTTCCCTGAGGTTTTTGTCACAGAAATACATGAAACTCTATCACTATTGTGGCGCTTTAACCCCAAGATTAAGATCAAAGACCCAGACCTTTATGTCAAGATGCAAACCTTCACGACCCCTGAAAAATTGATCACAAAATTCAAGCCATGGATGGAGAAACAAATCAGGGCTGAGATACTCGAGAGATCACAAACTTCAAGAGGCGCCAGTATGTGTATTCAAGGGAAACCTGATGGCAGGATAAGACCATTAGTGGATCTTCGCCATAGGAATAAAAGCACAAATAAGGACGAAGCTTGTAATCCCAATCAGCAGCTCATACTCAATACTGTGGGCAGAGCCAAATTCTGAAGCAAGATAGAACTCAGTGATACCTACTTTCAGACCAGGGTTGAGCCAGAGGATGAGAAGTATAACACTATCAAGAGACCCTTTAGAGACTTCGCCTGCAAAGTAAAGATGCAAGGAGACCCAAATGCGCCAGGAACCTTCATGATAGTCATGCAAGATTCACTATCAGAAGAGTTAGGAGTCTTTGTATGGGTATATATTAACGATATCCTGATATATAGTGATACACAACATGACCATATTTGTTACCCATATGGGAAATAGTACAAATTAGTTGATTTGATGGTATATAGAACCGGGAGGTTACTATATAACTACAACCCATGCTGGCAAGAAGTAGTGTCTATAGCAGAGCTGCTCAGCCTTGGTGAAAGATCTAGACTCTAATGTACAAAGTACTATGACTCTTGATAATCTGCATGCATATGCACATGAGTGCATATATGCAGGAAAGACGGCCATCCAGACTGATCAACTGGTATTCCGTAAGATGTTTGCAACTGGGCTACATCTACTTGAACTTAGTTCATTTCGCAAATGAATCGAAGGCATTTTACTGGTGGAGTGCTAGACACCCTCAGAATAATAAATGATTCAAGGGATTATTTGACCGAGAGGGGCATACATTTTCGGGGTCAAACTGGGTTTCCACTTTCCATGCCCCTGGCAATAATATCTAAGGATACTTCATATATATGGCTAACATAAGTACCGGGAGAATTGTATAAATAACTAGTAGTTCACCATAGTTAAGGGATCATCAAGCAATGGAGAAGAGACCTTAACAATATATTCAGTTTTAGTTAAAACAACTTTAAAGCTTTCGAGAACCATCTTTACCTTTTATTTTTATTGTTACTGGAGCTTTTCTGACAACTCTCCTACCTTCTCGATACAAGCACGGCATAGGCAATTCAGCAGTACACAAATGGCTACCCCGTAACACTATATTGTTATTCTCGTGTCACCATAGCTCTACAATATTCTCACGGCTATTTCATCTTATGCCTGAAGAATACCATGACGCTTTAAGCTTTCATCAGTGCAAACATTGTCCGCACTGTCGACCCCTCAGTTTTGACAACGTATTTCCTGTCTGCTGTGTGGGATTTGCCCTTGACATACGTGCAGTAGCACTCAGACACCTACAAGCTATACACAACAAACATACAGAAAGAAAATATCAGCAAGACGGACGGTGGATTACTCCCTTCACCAAACGTAAATAATAATCTATACACGATTATATGGAAGATCCTCGACTCAACCCTCAATCTCCTAGTTCAATTTTTGAACCCTTCCGAACCAACAACTAAGATGTATCTTTGTTACTTCACTATCAGGACAAGATATCCTGAATTTTGATCCTTTATCTACCATATCCTCTTGTGAAGATATACCTTCTACGGAACTGGCGGAAATACCGCTATTTGAAACTGGGGAACCCTCGTGGTTCACTAACCCATTTTTAGTTCCCACACCTGAGGACTTTACACAAATCTACGCCTACTCTCATGGGCAAGACTTTATCTGGCACGATTTTCTGGACTGGGATTCTGAGTGGTCAGAATTTTCTTCCATTCACGACTTTTGTGACTGGAGGCCAAAGGACTGGCCATTTTGGATTTTCCTATACCGAAACAATTAGGATTTATAAGTGAGCTGCCATGGCTATAGCACGGGATGACACCCCTATTCCGAGTGCTTTGGGACCTGACCTGATGATTGAAGAGGACGATATAGAATCTACCCTTTCAGCATGTCTAATTCCGTCCCGGAGCTGGACCAGCTCTCCCATTACACATTTGGGTCGTCCACCATCAAGAGTTCAGAAACGTGCCGACCGAGCTAAGAAGCCTGTCAGTACTCAAGATAACTTCCAGCAAAATGTTGTCTATGCATTGTGCCACCAGGACCGTTACTTGAAAGAAAGTGCAGATGAGGATCATATTGCGATCTCAGCTCTATTACAGGAGGCCAGGCAAGGGTTGACAATGCTACAATTGTTGCAAAGCCGTATGGCTAGGGGTGAGGTTATCAATGATGCTGAAATACAGGAAGGCAACAGCGTATTTTAACGGTTGAGTGGCGATACTGAAAGGCAGCAGCAAAGATTACGGGCCCAGGTTCTGGAAGAAATCTAACGCCAACAGGCTCAACAGGAACAACAGCCCCATGTCTTGGAAACAAGGGATCGGAATCTGGAAAAAGCCCTAATGGACCTAAATGCTAAATTACACCACCAGGAACAGGAATGGAATCGGAGGATGAATGAGCCACAAGAAATTGCGGCTCAACAACTAAGGCAACAAGGCGAAGGTATGAAGGCATACCTTGATGCCTTGGTACGGCAACTGGCCGATAAACCAGTTCCAGTACCGATTCAGCATGGACCCAGTGATGGTATCCCAGGACCTTCTAACTGAGGGCAACCATCGATTCTACCAGAATAGGGCATAGTTCCAACAAAGCAATCAGCATCGACACCTAGGAAGGATAAGGGTAAAGGAGTTGACCGTCGAGGAAATAACCTACCCCCGCCACCACTACCAGGAAATCTTGGTGATGCCCCTGACCCAAATGATGATGGGTCCGATAGTGATAGAGATAATGGACGGTGCACAAAGGGCGGCAGGCTGGAACGCGCTCCCCGTTTACCGTCTATTCCCAGAAATGATGTACCTGAGGACTGGTTAACTTTGGCTTTCTTAGAACGTATCAGTGGATTCTCCCGACCAGTAAAGCTAATAGCAGAACCACCCTACTTGTTTGAAGGACATGATAACCAAGATGTTCGAAATTGGTTGATAGCCTGTGAAGACTATTTCGATCCCAACCCTAAACATTAGGAAAATCATGCACACCGAATAGTATTTCCATTGGGGAAAACAAAGGGGAACAAAGTGGCACCCTTCTCAGAAAAATACAGGAAGGTGATGGGTGGATTAGGTGGATACACTCGAGACCTGAACTATTCTACATGAGATCATTTTCGGCAAGAAATCACAAACCGATATATCGGCATTGAGGAGGAAAGATGAACCCTATAAGAGATGACCAAGGTAGCCTATAAGGGAAAAAATAGACAGTAATCTTCTGCTCCTCGAAAACCTAAACATCAAAGGCGGACTTACTGGAATCAGTTGGAGGGTGCGAGTTGAAAGCAAACTTCCTGAAGAAATTTTGCGACGGTTATGCCATCTAAAATTCTCCTCTGATGAAGAATGGATGGAAACAATAAGGGAAGTTGGAAGAGAGGAGGAGGAAATTCTAGAATGGCGAAAATTATTGAAAGGAGAACCAGCATCTAGTGGAACATTTAAGCGAAAGCGCGATGACACTAGTAAAGGGGTCAACACCAAACAAGGATACACCAACCAGAAACAAAAGAATAACACCTCACGATGGAAAACTGCTAAGGATAATCTATCAACAAAGAAAGCGGGAATGCAAACCAAAGATGAGCATACAGACTGGAAAAAGGCTTATGATGGAATCTCGCAAGAGGTGGTTGATAAGCGAAAACCGGGGAAGGAATGCACTGGCTATGGCCTCAACAACCACACCTGGCGAAAGATTCGAAAGGACATAGTTGTAGCCAGGGCTTTCGCTAAACAGTCTAAACAGGACCGACCGAAGTTTTCACGCAAACAGCAGATGGCAACTCTCATAGGAAGACCTAATCAACCCAAGGTCAACAACATACAAGGCGGAGCCTCACCTTGGGTATGGGAATTATCGGACACTGAAATGTCTTAAATGGCACCAACGGCGACGGCGCTTGGTTATTCGGGGTACCAGGAAACTGGTGACCGGAATCGAAATAAGGGATCCCTCTAGGCTAGGGAGCGAGGAGTACTGGCTTTCGCAGGCACTATTCAGAATAGGAGTACAAGAGAAGTTGTCCCTAAGTCCATAAGTTCTTAAGAGAACATGGTTAGTGGACAGACAAAGGTGGAGCAAACCTTTTTAAGAATGACAAAGGGGGGCGGTCGCATCTTTGATCCTGAGAAACAACCAAGTCTTACCCATTTTTCCAAGGCCAGCAGAACAACAACCAGAGATGCTACCGAAATGAAAAATAGTGCAAAAGAAAGCTGGCGAGATTCTCTTCAAACATAAAAACCCGAAACAGGGTTCCAACTAGAGTCAATGGTCCAAGGAACCGAAAGGACTTGAAAATAATTTTTGGTTTTTTGGTTGGTTTGACATCTGACCCCGGAAGGACCTGTAGTTTTAGCTCCTCATTGAGCCCCCTGCCCTTGAAGCCATGCTGGGAAATGGCAGGCTGTTAGCCTGATTAAAGCACCAGGGTTCTTTCAGTTCGGGAAACGCAAAATCTCTTCGTAGCGACCCAGAACGGCCATTTTAGTCACTGGAGCAGGTGATGGTTTGGGCTTTGTCCTAACGGTACAATTATCCAAAGCGTTGGCCCAGTTGGGGTTTGAATATGTGACCTCTGAACAGATGCTTTTGGCAGGACAATACCAAGTGCAACCGACTAGACCATGACCCCAGGAGGGACCAACAGTTTAAATAAAAACCTCCGCTCATAATGATATTTTCGAGGTTTTTTGCAAAAATGCCACAGTTTCAAAGGCAATTATTTCCATGATGGGATGAGCTATTCCAAATTTGGAAATGGTTAACCTTTTCGGAATTTGACATACTTTTCGGAAAACAAATTTATTTTCCAAAACAAACTACCCTTTTGGCAAATTACACTCAAAAACGATAGCTAAGTTATTTAAAAAACCCCGGCGCATATTACTAACAGCTATGCATATTAGCGATGCATAAAAATGCTGTGCATAATTATACACGCATGTTTCCTATGAAAATAGGATTTGTTAATTTTCATGGGAGCACCTCGGCAGGAGGTAAAGATCGCTTGTAGTGGGCCACCCGTAATCAATAATAAATTAATTATTTGGTTCTAGTTCGTCTGAGGAGACCTCTCTGGTTGAAACAATGCTGGCGTTGTCACGAACACCCAACAAATACAACCATCATGTATTCAAAGCGAGGACGAACAGATATAACACGGTCGCATAAACGAGACAGCTGGCTCATAAAGAACCAAAACGCTACCAATGCCTGGAAGGTGATGCTCATATCTAGGTGTATGGAAAACGTTATTGCATAAAAGTCCTACTGGACTCAGGAGCAAATATATTTGTTATTCACGAAAAATCGGTAAAGGAATTAAATATTCCATATGAATCTTGTCAGGATCATATTCCTATTCTAGGATTAACAGGAGGCCAATTCTCTACCGGAAAGGATTATACCTGTCCTCTCTATCTGGAAATTGAAAAAAATTAAACTATTGTGAAAAGTTTTGTGCGAAATCGCACCTAGCGGAAATTACGGAATAATAATTCCATTTGGGTGGTCGAATGAGGAACATCCAATAAAGGAAATACATGACTCATGAAACTGGAGTTTTGAAGCTATGGGATGTCAGCTACATCTTCTACCCGAAGATGAAGGCATTTCAACCGAATGGGATGTGGAGGTGTTGGAAGACCCAGAGGCAGTGGTTATTAGAATAATTGTAAGAATAGATGAAGAGGAAGCACTAGTCCTCGATTCACTTACCAAACAATACCACTGCTACAAGCTCCTTTTTAGCTTGGCAACTGCAGCAAAATTACCCTTTCATAACACCTTTGATCACGCTAATGACCTCAAACCAGACTCTCAACCACCCTGGGGACCAATTTATCCGCTAACGGAGAAACAGCTAAAAGCATTAAGAACATATTTGGATGATATGTTAAAAGAAGAAAAGATCTCCCCTATTAAGTCTCCTGCCGGGGCACCAATATCTTTGTTTCCAAACCGGATGAACGCCTCAGATTGGTAGTAGACTACCAAGGATTGAACAAAGTCACCATCCACAATAAGTACCCTCTACCTCTGATGACCGATCTACGGGACTGTGTTCAAGGAGCAACTATTTTCACCAAGCATGACCTCAAACATGGATACCATCTAATCCGCATAAGAAAGGGTGATGAATGGAAAACTGCCTTTCGCACGAGATATGGCCTATATGAATCCAAAGTTATACCTTTCGGACTTGTCAATGCACCTGCAACATTCCAGTTAATTATGACTATGATCCTGAAAGACTTCCTTGATGAAGGGGTGGTAGTATATATCGATGATATACTCATCTAATCAAAAACAGTAAGGGATCATATCATATTAGTAAAGAAGGTGCTTGAACGACTACAAGAGTATAATATGGCCATATCCACTGGAAAAAGCACCTTCCATGTCAAATCCGAGGAGTTTCATGGGTATATAGTGGCAGTTGATGGAGTCACTATGAGCGAGCGCAAGGTTGAATCAATTAAGGCCAGGCAACCACCTACCTCGGTAAAAGAGATTCAAATCTTTTTGGGATTTGCCAATTTTTACCGACGATTCATAAAGTTTTTCTCCGCACTATGTGCACCAATTACCGATTTATTGAAGGGAAATCCAAAGGATTTTGTTAGGGGAGAAATACAGCAAATTGCTTTTAATGAACTCAAGAGACGGTTTATTACAGCACCCATACTTTGTCACTTTTATCCTGAGAGAGAAATGGTTGTGGAAACTGATGTAAGTGATTAAGCTCTCGGATGTGTTCTGTTACAATATATGGATAAGAAGTTGCATTCGGTTGTATTCCACTCCGGGATGCTTACCCCAGTGGAACGCAACTATGATATCCATAATAAGGAATTATTGGCAATATTAGGGGCTTAGGAAGAATGACGGCACTACTTGGCAGGAACTGATGAACCTTTCACCATCTATACTGATCATCAAAATCTACAATACTTTCTCACAACAAAGGCCTGGTCGGCAAGACAAATCTGATGGGCCCAAAAGATAACTGATTTTAACTTTAAAATCATTTACAGACATAGAACCAAAGGAGGTAAACCTGAGGCATTAAGCAGGCGGCCAGAGTACCGCCCTAAGGAGGGAGCTGAGCATGCCAAGAAGGCTATACTTCAGTCTCATCACTTTGGAACCCACCAGAATAACCGAAACCTTGTGGTGTCAGTCACAAGGGGAATGGAAAATTTGGAATGACCCCAACCAGGATTGCCAAAAGAGCAAAGCACCAGTTCGGTTAGGGTTTAAAGGTTACAACAGGAAGCAAGAATCCCTACTTGAGGTTCCAAGTTAGCGGCAGGACATGACCTATACAGTACTGAGGATACCATAGTTCCTTCTTAAGGGGAAGTACTGATAGGGACAGGATTAGCCATCGGACTACCAATTGGAACATATGTCCGAATTGCACCACGTAGTGGATTGGCAGCCAAGCATGGTATTTCCATTGGAGCCGGAGTAGTGGATGAGGATTGAAGGGGGGAGGTTAAGATCCTCCTAGTCAACACTAATAACTAGACTTTTCAGGTACGGACTGGAGACTGCATAGAGCAAACGATGGTGGAAAGAATTGATGGAAGAGAGCTTCATGAAGTCAGGGAGTTGGAAGATACAGAACGAGCAGGCCAAGGATTTGGGAGCTCGGGTATCCACTTGGAGGAAACTCACCATCAATTATGTTTCCTACATTCTAATGCCAAATACCAGTTCCTGGACACAACTGATATTGCTGTTCACCCAATATGCACTAAAGGAAAAACCCTAATGTCCAATGCAATAATTGCCAAGTATGATGTCAAGAAATTTGATATGAATATCATGGCAAGGGTAAAAGAGAAAGCAAAAGATGATCCAGAGTGGACGTGTATGAAGCGGGAGTTACAAAAATTCGGAGATGATGGCAAGCCAAGGCCAAAACAATAGACTATGACGGATGGAATGCTGTTTTACAAAGAATGCCTATATATTCCCCAGGACGAAACTCTGCAAACCGATATTGCAAAAGGTTGTCATGACTCAAAAGTTGCAGGACATTTCGGTCAAGAAAAAACGCTAGAGATTATCACTAGGGATTTTTACTGGAAAGGAATTACCAACTGGATAAACGACTATGTACGGTCATGTACAGAATGCCAAAAGGCCAAGGCACCAAGGCACACAGGCTTTAGCCTACTGCAACCATTGCAAGTACCTTTTACAGCTTGGGCATCTACCTCAGTAGATTTTATTACGCAACTACCCAAATCTGCATGGTACAGCTAAATTATGGTTGTCGTTGACTGATTCACAAAAATGGCACATTTTATTGGTCTGGAGGAAAATGTGACCGCAAAGGATGTTGCTCAGGCATTTATCAATGAAGTTTGGAAACTTCATGGTCTACCAACCGAAATCATCTCAGACATGGACTCAAAGTTTGCAGGAGAATTCTGGGAGTCTCTGAGCAAGATGTTCGGCATAAAGAGAAAAATGTCTATCGCATACCACCCTCAGACTGATGGACAAACGGAACAGGTTAACCAAGTGCTGGGAGAATACCAGGGGATATTTGCCAACTATGATCAGGATGATTGGTACCACCTTTTACCATTAGCCGAGTATGCATACAACAACTCTGTAGCAAGCGCTCTGGAATAACACCATTCTTTGCAAATTATGGTTACCACCCACAAACAGAATGGATAAATAAGCGAGAAGCCCAGAATCCCGAAGCTACTATGTATGCTCACTGGATGAAAACGATACATCAAAAGGCAAAGGAATAATAGGAAAAGACCCAGGAAGGAATGAACAAATTCTATGACCGCAACGCTCACAGCTAACCAGACTTCAAAACTGGTGATTGGGTTATGCTGAATGTAAAGAATATCTGTACTAAGCGACCATCCAAGAAGTTAGCACCAAAATTATACAGGCCATTCAAAATCCTGGAGCATCGAGGAAACCTTGCCTACAAGTTGTAATTAGCTGAACGCTGGAAAGTCCATCCGGTATTCGATGTATCGCTACTTGAGCCATACAGAACTTCAGTTCGACCAGGCCGTGAACAACCACCCCTGACACCGGAAGATGTTGAAGGTGACATAGAATGGGAGGTGGAACAAATCATTAAGAGTGAAATAATCTCTTATGAACGAAGATTCAAAGAACGGTCAAGAACCATCCAAGAACTATGATACTTTGTTAAGTGGAAGGGATGTTCAGAAGATGAGAAATACCTGGGAACCACCAGAGCACTTACAGCATGCCCAAGAATTGGTAGAAGTTTTCACCAGGAAAATCTGGATATGCCAAGGTTGGGCTAGAGTAGTATCTCCGGAAAGGTTTTTCCTGCTGTGGTCAAGTCATCGCAGAAGGTTTTTTTAACCCTACCGGAAGGAGTACTAAAAGGTTATATTGGTTCGGGACGAAGCCTGGAAAGGGGGAGCTGATGTTACCCATATGGGAAATGGTACAAATTAGTTGATGTGATAGTATAGAGAACTGGGAGGTTACTATATTCCTACAACCCATGCTGGTAAGAAGTAGTGTCTATAGCAGAGCTGCTCAGCCTCGGTGAAAGATCCAGACTCTAATGTACAGAGTACTATAACTCTTGATAATCCGTATGCATATGCACTTGAGTGCATATATGCAGGAAAGACGGCCATCCAGACTGATCAACTGGTATTCCGTAAGATGTTTGCAACTGGGCTACATCTACTTGAACTTAGTTCATTTGGCAAATGAATCGAAGGCTATTTACTGGTGGAGTGCTAGACACCCTCAGAATAATATAAAGTTCGGGGGATCATTTGACCCAGCCTGGCATACATTTTCAGGGTCAAACTGGGTTTCCACTTTCCATGACCATGGCCATGATATCTAAGGATACTTCATATATATGGCTAACATAAGTACCGGGAGAATTGTATAAATAGCTAGCAGTTCACCATAGTTAAGGGATCATCAAGCAATTGAGAAGAGACCTTAACAATATATTCCGTTTTAGTTAAAACAACTTTAAAGCTTTCGAGAACCATCTCTACCTTTTATCCTTATTCTTACCAGAGCTTTCCTGACACCTCTCCTACCTTCTCGATACTAGCACGGCATAGGCACTTCAGCAGTACAGTATTGGCTACCTCTCAACAATATTAGGCATATCAAAGCTATTTGCAAGAAGCTGGAAAAAGCTCAGCTATAATAAAACCCAAAGAAGAGTGTTTTCTTTGCAGAAAAGCTTCATATCTAAGGAGACCTGATCGATAATAAAGGCATTCACCCAGCACCTGAGAAGATCAGTAGCGTTGAGGAATGGACAAGACCTCAGAATATAAAGGAACACCAGTGTTTCAGTGAGATGGTTAATTATATCTCCCAGTACCTACAACACATCGCCACCATCACTGCACAACTTACAGACCATACCGGCGATGCAGAATGAACATGGATAGACTTGCAGGAAGCAGCCCTTCAGGCAGCGAAAAAGGTGGCGAAAAATCATCTCTTTCTTAGACCTATTCAGAATACCAACCCATAACCAATCTGACAATTCACCGATGCATCTCCTACCGGCAGTGGCTCTTGGATAGGCCAAGGACCAACCTGAGTTACAGCCAAACTGTCAGCCTCTGAGAGTAACTGTAACGGAATCCTATTGTGTTTCTACTATCACTATTGACTTGATATTGGTTATTACTTATTTGGGTTCATACCTGATAAGTGCTACTATTTGGTTGTTCCTTCCTATTTGGTCATGACTTCCTAAATGGTTATTCTTTTCTTGTTTCGCTTATCATTAACTCCTCCTTGTTTCGACCCATTTGGGTATTGCTATCCTGCTGCGATACCTATTCGATTTGTATAGTATTACCGATCGCTTGTCCCTACTAGTTTGGAATCCATACCTTGTTTTGCTAGCTGTATCCTGTCGCTTGTAAACCTCTGTTTTCAGAATATAGTTACCTTTTTATGCTGCTTCTGTTAGCATATTTGTAGGACAGGATGTTTGTACTTTTGTTAAGTTTTCCTAACTACACTCTTTGGTATTCAAAGAGCCTACAATCCCTTAAGGATTCGAACTCTCAAGCCTCACAGGACTATCATCTTTAATAATATAAGTTGAATAGTCACTCTATTAGTTCCATGACCTTTTACCTTGTCTATTGAATACCTATCCATCGACGCTTCTCCCCCTATCCATATGGTATATTCAGAGTCCCTTTAGGATTCGCGACATATTTGGGAGTATGTTCCATAACTACCCCACCCACTAACACGAAGCTCTTGCAATAGTTGAGGCTGTAAAAGCCTTCACCCACATGTTGTCCAACACAAAGTTCACCATAGTCACTGACCATCAGCTTCTTACCAAGCTTATGACACAGAAAATACCTCTGTGACCACCAGCAGAGATTGATAATGCATCTTAGCTGCTTGAATTTTCAAAGAGCATACATGCCTGGAGTTGCGAATTTTCTGGCAGAATATCTATCCTGAGTTCAAGAAACCAAATCAGGGCCTGAAGATATAATACCAAAGGACCCCACCACCGAAAATTCAGATCTCCAGAACCACAACTCCAACCATATTCCAACTAACTACCCTTCTGCCTCATACTATAGCCTAGATTCCAATAGTGAAATGGAAACCATTGAAGAAAGACAGCACTCTCCATCCCTTACTACTCGCTAATCTATCTATCTCTCCTGCCCAAACTACTTAGCCAGCAAAGAGATAGTAGCAAATACAGGTACTCGGTCCCAAAAGCGCAAGAGCAATGCTAGCAGTAATGACCGCAGCATCCAGGCAGGCAACTCTTGGGGAGCCAAAGCCACCTGGAACCATCACCAGACCAGAGAGGAACAAACCCATTCAGCGCTATCTTAGACTGCCTGCTATGATGATCACTGCCATACATACAGAAACAGCATGGATACTTCCCCAAGGACCATGAAAAGCGCAAGCAAGCAAAGTAAGCTAAAGCAACCTCTGATACATCAATGCACAGTAGCCCCCCTCCATCAAATGATAGCTCTATATCCCTACCCTAACCAGTAAACAAATACCTCAGAGTTGCAGATATGTTAACTCCAGCCTCCCCACCCTCAGCTTCACAAGCTTCGCCAGCTCCGAGAGACCTCTGTAGTGACCTTGATACTTTCTTCAAATTCTGCAGAATATAAAAGGGCCCAGACCTTCATTGCTACCCTTAACTGATCCCTCATGGGAAAATTCCGCACTGCAGTTTTTGAAGCCCTCCAGAATGACCCTCTTTTCCGGCGAGTCCTGGAGACCATTGACAAGCTACACCATTCAGTCCAGGATCGCCTCCATATAGCTGACAATTCCAGCGGCTATTCTAACGCCTATATCTATATGAGTGCCTTGGAAAGGGGAGTATCCCTTGCGGATTTCATCCTTGACACAGTTCATGAAGTCCTAGGACATTTCTCATCTCACAAGTCATACAAGTACCCAGTTTCTGTCTTCTTGTAGCCACAAATGCACTAAGAGTTCATAGCCTAATGCCGCTCTGTGATCAATGTCAGATCAACAAAGAGCCAACTACATATCTGGTGGAAGATCTCTAGCCCTGCCAGCACCTGACGAAGTCTCTCAATCCCTTGCCATCGATTTCGCTGGCCCCTTAAGCAAATCAAAAAACTATTCAAGTATCCTGGTTATTATCGATCCCTTTACCTCCTATACTCATCTTATACAACTTCAGGAGTCTCCCACCTCTGAAAAGGTATTCAGTAAGCTCCAGAAGACGATGATTGATGTTCATGTACATCCCCTAAGTATAGTACTGGACTAAGACTCCTGCTTTACCTCTAAGTTCTGGTCACAGATGATTAAGTCAGAGGGAATCTAGGCCAGGATGGCAACTCAATACCACCAGCCAACCAATGGCTATGTAGAGCGCCGGATTCGCACCCTTAAACAATTGAGGGGGAACTTCATCAACAAAAGACAAAACAACTGATCTAATGCCCTCCCAGAGATAGCAGTAGCTCTGAATAGTGCCCCCCATGAATCGTTAGCAATATCTCTATACTAAGCACTCTATGGATGCCCTTGGAAGTTCTTCAATCCTGTCCATAAATCCACCAGCAAAGTACTAGTAGTGGATGAGATATTGAATGCCCACGAATCCACTAGGATGGAAGTTGATATGGCCAGAAAGCATGGCATATTCCGGCAGACTGTGCAAGCAGATAAAAAGAGGAACCTATATCGAAGACAATTCAACCTTGGCATCCGAGTTCTTGTTAGAGGAGGCCCTTATACCTCCGCCTCTGGACAATCCAAGAAGCTAGAGTCTCGCTGGTCTAGACTGGTTGAGGTCCTGGAGCATGACTCTAGTAGCGAAAACTACAAGCTAGAATTGCTGAAAAGAATGGAGCGACAAAAGCCATACTTTCATATCTCATGCTACAAGGAATACGATGCGAACATTCACAATATCTTTGCATCTAGGAGGATAGATAGGCCAGTCCCTATACTCATCAACAATGTAGAGAAATCAGTAGCTGAGGAGATACCAGATTATTGACTACAGAACAGTAGAGTCGAAGTCCTAGTACAATGGAAAGGGTATCAAAAGACTAATGACTCTAGGGAACCTATCGAGAACCTGGAGGACTAAATGGAAATCATAGCAGAATATAGGAAAGAAAACCACAGTATAGAACCGATGACAGAGATCACCTCCCACTAGGTTAGGACCTCTTGGGAGACTCTAGAAGTCTCTACAATCCCTTGGTGTAGAACTATAGTACCCAACGATATCTGGCAGCCCTATAACGATGAGGAATACGATTCTGTAGGCTCAGATAATAGCTACTTCAACAGTGATGATGATTCTATTCTCTCTCCTTGGGAGATCAGCGATGAGGTCTATGGCCTCAGCAGAAGATAGGTTTTGTTCAGAATTGGAGAATGTAACATGTGTACATGTTCCGGTACCTCTTTTACGACTCGTGTCAGCCTTTCCTTTGTCTGATTACATTCATTTGATTTGATTTCTTTTGTATTTGATTTTCCTACCGGAATCTCTAGATTCTGGCGCCCTAATTACGGTATCCTTTGGAGGATCGGCAGGAGTGTGCCCAAGAAGTTCCAAGGGAAGGAACAGGTCATGTATACTGGCGGTAGGTTAGAGACAGTATTGTGGGAAAGCCCCAGGCTTTCCAGGACTCCGTGAGGGCAACAGGAATCCGGTAGCTGTACACTCACTAGTAATGATACTGGCTGCAGGTTTCCAGATCCTCAGCTCTTGCAGGAAATATTTCATGTATTTAAGAGTGGTCTCCTGGCTAGCAGGAGTCATCAGACTTCAGACTGATGCCTAAACAGTGAATACACTTAGTTGAACAGAGATTATATTGTTCCCCTTCGCTCTATAAACCATTCTATTGTACTCCGCTTGTCTTTGCCTCTTCACAGGTCTTCCTTAAATAACAAAGCGATAGCAGCTACTGGTTAGACTCAATTCAAAAAGCCTTCACACAGGCTAGTGCCTGTTACAATTACAGACTGATTCGAGAGGGTAGGATAGATGTCAGAATAGTCCTTGGGGAGATAAGCGGTAGGTAGGCCGTTGATTGCCAGTTAGAGCTCATTTGGGGTGGGGCGGAAGGGTCGATTAGGGTTGTTGCCCACAGGGAACGCTTGGTTGAGGCAATTAGTCATAGCTTCACAATAGGATGTGTAAGTATTGGAGGGTGTATGTGGGTCAGTGCCCAAGATTGTAAGCGAGCCTTTAAGATAAACTCTGTCCGAAAAGGACAATTTGAAGCAGCAGTGAGCTTGTTGAAGGACAGCAGCTATTAGATGAGGCGCAGTGGCTACCATTCGGTCACCCTATGCATGTGGTGCTGTGGAGGTGTGAGGGATGAAGAATATGCGTTCGGCAGACGGTATTTGTGCAGGCCCACTAGATAGAAGGCCAGCATCATTGGACTCTCCTACTTGTGCCAGTGTGGCTACTTTCTTCCGCTTGCTTTTGATTTTGGGTGCAGAGGATGAGCTAGCTGTGACTGCAGCATAGGACCTGATATTAGATTGCATTAGGTGCGGGAAGGACGATTAATGGAGGAGGATTGGGGTTACCAAAACTTGGTAAGACCTGGGTATTTGCTGTCTATGTACTCTCGGCCTTTCTGGGAGTGTGAGTGAGGGACAGCGTATGCAGCACGATTGCTATACTACTCTTTCTCAATAGTCTCTTAGTAGCAGAGGTCTGGGTCAGGGCCTTGATCTGTATTGAGTACAGGTTGTGGCTTGGTGTTGGGGAGTGACTTGGGTTGATGGGAAGGGGGGCGAGGTGGGACCGGGAGGGGAATGGGAAGTGGCCTGGCAGTTGTGGCTGGTTGACGCTGAGGGAAAGGTTTCTGAGTGTGACCTGCAGGGCTGCAATAGTATGGGTGCGGTAATAGAGGTCGGTGCATGGGTGGCTAGAGTAGAGGAAATCTCATCTACGTGGGTAGTTAGGGTTGAAAGTCAGGTAACCACCTCATTGATTCCAGAGATGGCTCTGCATAGGAGAGGAATGATTAGAGCCTTCCCATGAGAAAGGTTTTAGAGGAGGAAGGTGTCAAAGGGGGGAAAGGATGCTGGAGACAGACTGAACTGAGTGACTGTGGAATTGAAGACATTTTGGGTGGCAATTAGATGATTAGGGAGGAGGCCAGGCGTGGTGGCATGAGAGGAGTAGGTTGAGTGGGGGGCAGTGCGGTGCTGGGTACGCGAAGATAACCAGTACGGGCCAGGGCAGGCGGTGGCCATCACTGTTACACTAAGAGTGGTGCTGTATCACTAAAGAGTAAAGTTTAAGCGAGGGGCAGGAATTAGTGTGCGGTGGCCGTTGTCACACACAAAAGTGAAGTTTTGCTTGCCTCGAAAGGGCAAGAATTTCAGACAGGAGGAAAATAGAGGGTGCGGAGCTAGTGGACATGGATCCTCTTGTACTTGAGAATTTATATCTTTCTGTGATATGAAAAACATCATACCATTTTGCTTACCACTACATACAACATATCTGCACCAGTGATTAGATGTGGTCATGTTCTAATCTTTATAGTATCACTACGCTGAAGCAATCAATTATGCTACATACTTAGGTTGCTCTGATTTAAATATACTAGAATTCTTAGCTATAATCACATCAATCTCTAACAAAGCTTTTCAGACATTAATAATTATTACATCTTTCTGCAAAACTGAAGTAATTTCCTATGACCTCATCCATGTTTTCTCCCAGCTAGCTAAGAACAATTTCTCATGGTCCTACTCAAGCTATAACCTGCCTACAATACTGCCACCTATTTTCTGATAAGTTGTTTCTACTCCAGATACAATTCGATCTCTAGAGCAACATGTAAATTACATTTAAAATCAGGATACAGGCTCACCCACATTTCAGAGATATTTAAATTAGATCTTCAGGCATACTATCTGAAACAGAATCTTAAGATATTTCTACTATTACTACTAACTAAATGTAGATTATTACTTATTTGAGCTTATACCTGATAAGTACTACCCTTGCTTGTCCTATCCTACTTGGTTATGACTTCCTAACTGTTTATTCTTTCCTAGTTTTATTTATTATAACTTCCTCCTTCATTCTACCCATTTGGGTATCAGTATCCTTCTACTATACCTACTGTATTGGTATAGTATTTGCGATTCCTTGTTCCTCCTTGTTAGTATCCATTATTTATTTTGTTAGCTCCATCTTGTCACTTAAAACTCTCTGTTTTTGGAATATGGTTACCTTGTTATGCTGCCTCTGGTACCTATATGTTGGACAGGATGTATGTGCCTTATATTAGGTATTCCTAGCTACAATCTTGTGTATTTAAAGAGCCTGCAATCCCAATAGGATTGAAACTCACAAGCCTGACAGGACTATCACGTTTAATACTACCAGTTGAACAACACTTTATTGGTTCCATACCTTTCACCTGGGATATTGAAGACCTATCCATCGACCCTTCTCCCCCTAATCTAATTGTACCTATAGAGTACCTTTGGAATTATTGAGATACTTGGGAGTAGGTTCTAGTCTGTCACGATTGGTGACTAAGCAAGGATTGGATTTCATATGACTCACAGTTATCAGTCATAGGATTATAGGATTTCACACAATGACTCATTAGTGGTCATAGGGTTTTACATGATGCATGCTTAGTGCAATCATTGTTATATTGTAATTGATTGATGATGTGGATGACTCACACTGTTGAGTCATATGATGTAAGGATTTTCGCACATAAGTCACATTATGTGTCCTGGGTTTCGCATATGTGACCACTTTAGGGCACATGATTTGTTTTATGAGTTTTGATTAGTTAGGTAGGCAGCACAGTTGACTCATAGGAGTCAGTTGATGAATTTCATAGTATGACTCAATATGAGTCATGCTGAGAATCTGACTTATAGATATGAGTTACCAGGGTTAGGGTTAAGGGAAGAGTGCCTATCTAAGGACCTCTAGGCGGCCCTGAGTTAGAACGGGGCAATGTTCGCTCCCTACAGCTCATTTACTCCGGCCTGAAGCGTAAGGCCTCCGTTCGTTGTGTGTCCTTCTCGGTCCTCAAGACTGAGATGATGCATTGGAGGACTCCACTTCAGCGGGGGGCACTTGACTTTTCTCCAATTGCTATTGATTCGCTGTTGTTCTCCCCGCAGTCCCAGGTCCGTTGGCTGGGCTACTGATTTACCCCTTCTCTCTCGTCTCACGCTCAATTTTTCCCGCCGCCACTGTCTTGCCCAGGGTGCTTTTTCCACTGTTCAGCGGCTGTCACCCTCAGGGTCTGGCCTCTCCCCCCATTTGTGCTACAGGCTGGCCGTCTCCCTTCTGTTACCTATCCTCCTCTATGGAGCAGACCTTCTGGTGCCCTCCCACTCACTTTTAGACCGAATGGAGGTTTTTTGGCGTTGTGTTCAGTGATGGGTCACCAACTGCTTCTGATCCATCCCAACACCGATCCTCTCCGCAGAAGCCTGCCACCCCCCAGTCGCCTCCTTGGCCAGGCACCGTCGATGGCTGGCTGCCCTCCGACTGGTGTCCTACCCGCCCTCCGCCAGTCCTGCTGCAGCTCACCTTCCTCCTGACTTTCCTTCGCTGCTATAATTCTGTGCACCAGTTTCATTCCGTCACCTGTGTAGGCGTCTGCCCGCCAATGTTTTACCCCTTAGCTGGCGGACGACCCCCCTTTCACCCCCGGTACGCACACACCTCGCGATTGATGCTCTGGCTCATCTGGCACTGCCGGTCTTGGGCTCATTGTCCATTGTCCCCCTAATTGGGACGGATCTAGTATCCTTTCCCCCCCCCCATGCCGCCTGCAACAGCCATGACCTCTGGATACCGTGTCCTGCGCCGGAAGGACCATGATCTCCTTATGGATGACTGGCTCAGGACCGCTCCTCCTCCTGAGTATTATCGTTTCCCCAGACGCCTGTCGCCTCACCCCTTCATGGGCCTAGAGAAGTTGATTGCCGGGCGCGTGCATCAGATGCGCTCACACAAGTTCTACCTTGTGGCCCACCTATCCTGGTTTTCCGTTGGCCTTCCCAACCTCTGCCCCCGTTGTGGGGAGGAGGATGAGACTTTTAGCTACGCCATCCTACGCTGTCCCTCAACGGCTCTAGAACGGTCATGCCACCTCCTAGGTGTCACCTACATTAGCCCTGAGGCTCCTCTCTGGTCCTCGCTCCCGCTCCTCCTTGCCCTCGGTCGCTTTATCCTCGAGACGGGCACCGCCTTCCCCACCCTTATTCCTGCCCCTGGTGCCGCTCCCCCTCCCCAATGATCTTCCCCTCATCCCCTTCCTCCTCCGTAGCCCCTCTCCTTCTTTCTTCCTCTCCGCCTCGGCCGCTTTAGCTTCTATTTTCATTGGCTTGGGTCTGCCTGGGTGTTTGTGGTTGTGTTTCCTTCTATGTTGCAAGTTGGTCCTCGGGCCTTGGTTTGTTTGATATACTTTCTGATTAACTGTATGTGGTGACGTGTCTTATGCAAGGCATCATTAGGAGCTTTGGGGGTGTTCTTTACTTTGTTTGTTCGTTTTGGAATTAAGGTTTTCTTTACGCCATATCTCACGATGCATGCGAGTTCTTGTACCTTAACAAGCAATACATGATATAAAAAAAAAAAAAAGAAAAAAAATAAAAATAAAAAAAAACAGCCCTGAGTTAGAACTCTTCATGCAACCATCTAAGTTCTTTCCTATACAATTACTTTACCACTTTACCTCGCAACTCCTATATTAGCATTGTGCGATAGGAACTATAGGGTTTGGCTATCAATACAACTTAGGCATAGGCCTAAGAGCAATAGTGGATCATCGCAGAGTGCTACTCATTGTATATAATATTACTTCTACATTGGACGCAGAGATTAGCATCACCCCCAATACTGGACTATAAGGACAGCCCGGTTATATTCATCCAACCCACAGTAAAGTATTAACTTGTTGCAAGTCAGCTGACAGCATAGCTTGGTATTATTTGGTTGCATCTCCTAAGCATAACATAAGTACAAAACGTCGGACTTTATAGACAATGACATCGACCTCACGGAGGGAGACATCGATACCTCAATAAACGGTCCCGCACTTGAGGAAGCACTCAGCACAAACCTATCCAGAAGTCAGTCACCAAGGACTGTAAGTACTCTCACAACTGAGTCTGCTTCACCAGCCGGGTCCTTAGAACTTTTTCACTAAGACCAGAAAGAATGTCCGCTTTAGGACAAGCAACCGCTGGTGGTGGAACAGGAATTCAACTAGCAGGATTCACAACTGCACAGTTCCAAGAAATCCTGAACCTGATCCACAATCAGCGAGAAATAACCTATAATTGGATCATGGTTGAGAAACCCACTACTTTCCAGGAAATAAGGACCAAATTACGAACCTTCTAGTACAATGCCAATTATACTTTGAAGGAACAGGAGAAACACAATATAGAGAATGCATTACCTGCATCAAAAGCCTCGTAAGGGATGCAGCAGTAAGCTGGATAACTCTATTTGCAGTAGGACGTAAGACAGAGACCTAGACTACATATGAGGAATTCACTACCATCCTCAAAGACTAGTTTGGAGATGTGGATGCGGAAAATGCAGCTGGGACAAAGCTAGACTGCTTAAGGCAAGGCTAGAAACCAGTTACTGAATACAGGAATGACTTTCGCCTGACAGCTACGGAGGACAATCAGGACCATCGTACGCTTAGACCATAGTTCCTCTAAGGAATTAACCACATGCAAGGAGACGTATGGGCAGTAGACCACATGGTGGCTGCAAATGTCGATGCCGTTGCGGCATGGGCAATTGAAAACAAAATCGGATTAATATGATCAAGCACCTCTAAGGCAAGAACAGTACCTTCATCTGACAACAGGAAATGCTGAGGAAAGATAATGGAAACTGGAGATTGGGCAACAATAGTGGAAGCTGTGCGTGTCCTAGCTACAGGCTGATTTAATTTATATTTTTATTTTTATTTTTATATTTCCTGTATCACTTGTTAAGGTACAAGAACTTACATGCATTGTGAGATATAGTGTAAAGAAAACCTTAAATCTAACAAGAACAAACAAAGGAAAGAACACATTTAAAGATCCTAAAAGTGTCTTGTACAACACCTGGCACCACATACCATTAACCAAAGTCAATAAAATAAACAAATCAAAACTCAAAATGGTAACCTTCAATTAGAAAGGAAAAATACCCCTTCCACAGCCCTACAAACGACCTAAAGCAGTAGAAAGTACTAGCTGAAGAGGTTAAAGCAGAGAGAATGACAAAAGGAGGGGCCACGGAACAGGCATGGCAAGCGGTGAAAAGCCCGGTGGAAGGGGAGAGACGCCCAGAGGGGCATGTTGGGAGGGAAATCAGTCCCAGTGTTCCAGATAAAGCGCCTAACGGCAACATGGAGGGAGAGAGAGGACCAAAGGGGGGCATCAGGTCATATGTCAGTTATGCCTAGGAGAAGGCTGTACCATTCAAGTATGACTGAGGGGTAGCGGAGGACAGACTGACTGAAAGTCTCATCCTCATCCAGACACCAGGGGCATTGGAGAGTGAGGGCAGGCCAGTACCAGGAGGGTTGGGCCACAAGGTAGCTTTTGTGGAACAACATCTAATATATATAGCCTGCAATAAACATCCCTAAGTCCATGAAAGGGTAGCGCGACAAGCACCGGGGAAAACAATAGTACTCAGGCAGTGGTGCCATGGTGAGCCAGTCTACCAGGAGCAAAGCATGAGCCTTTACATGGAGGGCGTGATAAGCCATGGTAATGGCACCAGTAGGTGAGAGAGGAGGAGGAAAGGCCAGCAGGTTAGTACTTAGAAGAGGGGTGTAGGAGAGGTAACCTACCAGTGGTAGTGCCAGATTAGTGTCTGCATCAAGGGGGAGGTGTGTGCGTACAGTGCGGAAGGGACTGCCAGTTAGCCAATTGAATGACATGTCATTGTGCTAAAGGCGCCTACAGAGGTGGCGGAGGGAATGAGGGGTGTGGAGACGTAGCAGTGAGGGGAAGTCAGAATGGAGGTGTGCAACAGGTCGGCTGGTAGATGGAGGGATGCATGCCATAGGCGGGCAGCCAGATGGCGTCGATGCCTTTCTAGAAAGGCCACTGGTGGTATACAGGCGTCTGCTGAGAGGATTGGGATGAGGGTAGATCGGAAGTAGTTAGTGACCCATCGTTGAAAGGAGTGACAAAAGCTCTACCTGCGATCCAGCAGGGAGTAGGATGGGAACAACAGCACAGCCCCATAGAGGAGAATGGGGAGTAGGAGAGAGACTGGAAGCCTCTGACATAGGTGTAGGGAGAGGATAGCCCATGGGGGGGAGAGTCGCTAAATGGGGAGAAAGTACCCAGGGGGAGAGAATAACGAATGGAGAAGTAAGCATGAGTAGTGAGGAAGGGGTGAACCAGTAGCCAAGCTAACGGACTTGGGAATGAGAGGAAAAACAGAATTTAAAATGGGCATTAGGGGATCTATCTAAAGCCCCAAGCTGAAGCGGAGTCCTCTAGTTCATCAGTTCGGTCTTAGAGCCAGAAAAGGAAACAATTTGCTACAAGGCCCAGTGCTTCGGCTGAGCATAAAGAAGCTACAGAGAGCAAATATTACTATGATAAGAAGGTGAGGCCACTGTAATGGCAAAATCAACAACATAGGGAAGAAATAACCCCCTAGGGGCAGAAAAATGTAAGGTAGAAACATAAAATACAAACAATAAGGAAGACCGCGGGGACACTTGTGGGGAGTGCACACAAATAGGTGAAAAGTTTCGCAGTGAACCCTGAACCAACAAAGAGCAGATGCGCCAAGTGAGTAAGGATCTGACTCACACAATAAGATAGTGATTAACTCCATTATGCTTGATGGATTTGGCCAAGAAAGTCAAGTCAACAGTGTCAAACCCCGCTTGATGTCTTGAAACAGTGTCGACACTTGAGGGGCAGGGGTTAAAAAGATCGTGTGTTTCGAACCAAGGAGGCACATGTATCAAAGGCGGAGAGGCCAGGGAGCGAGCCATACTGATTGTGCAACAGAAGTCCAACGGCGCAGCCAATAGGCCAGAGGAGGGAGGAAATAACTATTTCCAAATATTTCAAAAAGTTCTGCAGGAGGATAATATTGCGAAAGGATGAAGCGGAATCATAGGAGGTCTTTCCAGGCTTATCCAAGAAAACCATATTGGCCTTCTTAAGGAAGGATGGATGGAAGCTGAACATTAGGAGTGGACCAAGAAGGTACGTGAGGATGAGGGAGTTGAGGCATGCACCGTTTTCCAGACAGAGTAAGGGATCGTGTCGGGTACAGGCTCACACAAGGAGGATAAGTGAGAGAGGTGGGAAGCCACTGCCTCAGGTGCGGGAGGGGGGTTGATCTTATAAGGACGCAGGATTGAGAGGATGGAACAAAGGGCGCCCGGGGGGAGGAAATATTGGAGGAGGGGCTGCTTGAATCACTGAGGGGTGTCAGCCCATAGGAGAGAGGGAAACAGAAGGGTAGGCATGCCAAGAGCTTGACTTTTGGTAGTTCAGGTAGCGCAGGGTGTGGTATTAGGAAGGAGGTTAGACTAGTACGCTCTGGTGGTAGCCTAATTGCTCTGAAGTACCCACGCTTGGAGAGGCCAGCAGCATCATCAGCGGAATGCCGGCAGTCAGGGCCTCTGGTATTCCTGAAGGCAGAGTGTATTTGCCTTTGTTGGGTATACAGTAGAGGAGTCCAGTAGGGCTTCAGGTGGTGAGATGGACCGGATACAGGTGTGCACTGTTGGAGTTGTGAGAAGAAGCTAGAAGTGTAACAATCAAACCAGAGACTCACAGAGGAGGAGGTTGGGAGAGGCAGAGCTCGAGGGAGGTGAAAAACAGCTAGTTCCTCCCCCAGGGCGGGCCACTCAGTCAAGGCCAAATTGGTGGCCAGAGCTGGTGGGGCCACAGATGGATTCGCAAAGGTAATTGAAATAGGAACATGGTCAGAACCAGGGTAGGGAAGTGGAGTATCCCAAAACTGAATGTATGGAGCCAGGGCAGGGGAATCAAATGCAAGATCAATAACAGTAGAACTTGCAGAGCCCCACAAAGGGAAACGGGAAAAACTACCAGGGGTATTCAGGAGGGAGTTGCCTAAGTCAGGGGCCCTTTCGGTGTAGGCGGACAAGGCCGCTGAGTCCTGGTAGGAGAATTCCCAAAGGGGGTTAGCAGTAGGGTGGTGAACATTGCGGTCCCAAAGAGTGAGGACACGAAAGTCAAGGGAAGGAAATACAACTGAATGGGGACCAGTACGGCAAGCGGAGGAAGGGGAAACCTATGTACAATAGGAGTTAAGAATACGAAAACGAGGAAAGGAAAACCAAAATACAGAGAAGGACTGAAAAATGTCCTAGCCTATGACATCCTGCCTGCCACAAACGACAGGAAGAAAAATACAAGACTACAACAAAGTTGCAGAAACAAAAAAGGCAACCCTAAGGGAGACAGAGGATAAGGAGGGTAGGTGAAAGGAAGTAAACCCGTAGAGGTTAGGAAGGCGACACCTGTAAACTGGAGGGTCTAGCAAACAAACAATGGAAGAAGGAAAGGATAACCCAGTAAATCAATTGAACAAGGAGAGAAATACATTCTAGCTCTTGAGGCTTTTGTCCTGAATGAAGGAGAGAAGAGACTGTAGAGGGGGGAAGGGAGAGGTGTGTAGTCGTGAGACATTAGCGGGCAGAGCGTGAACTATAGTGGGAGGAAGGAGTGGGGGAGGAGGCCTCCGAGGGAGGGATGATACCCTGATTGAGGGGACACGCCTAGGTGGGGAGGCAGTGCAAGAGGGCGTGGAAAGGTGCTGTTGACGGCCAAAGCTGATGGTCCTAGAAGAGATACCTGGCCAGGAGGTTCAGGGGTGAAAGGGAGGGAATAGGGAAGGGGTAGCCGGAAGGACAGAGGAAGTAGAGGAAGGGAGGCTGGTTAGTAGAACAACACGGGTACAATCATCCACACCAAGGACCATAATGTCAGGTGCGAGAAGAGAGGAGGCAGGGGTCAATCAACTGGAGGAGTACGTAGAGGAGGGGCATGGCAGTCAGAGTATCACAGTGTATAGCAGAGTGGTCTCTACGACAGTTAGTACACATATCAGGGAGGAGAAACAGCAGTTGAGGAAAGGTTTGAGGTTGCCATGCAAGGGGCAGGAAGGGTTGTGGCAGCGGTGTTCGGCCCTTGTGTAGTTATGTGAGCAGAAAAGGCATATGGGGTGATCAACCTTGCACTAGTGACCTATGTGGCCAAACTTCCAGCAATTGAAGTATTTTGTTAAAGTATTGTAAGTGAAGGCCCTTTGAGACATGCGGTTCTGGGAGAACAGGGAAAGTGTTGGAACTAAGGGATCTATGTTATTAGGGTTAGAAGTGATGATTAGGGAGGTTGAAAAATTGCCCATCCTAGAGTCATTGTCTGGGTCAAGGACTCAGGCTGAGATGAATGAAACTCCAGTTGAGTACCTGATAGAGGTAGACAGGCTGGTGAAGAGGTCCTCGTGGTCGTCAGGTAGGTAGAACAAGGGGACTGAGTAAATGGCTACCTATGTTGCATAAGGGGGCAACGGAAGATAAGGCCAGGATTGTCACCAACTAGGCAGGAGTGGTTCGGGGCAGCTAGAAAGCGTCAAAGTAGAGTGCGTAGGACAAGGCTGGGACAGAGAAGTCATGACTAAGGAGAGAAACAGTACCACGGTCATTAAGTGTGGCTGTATAGGAGTGTAGGAGGAATCAGTTAGCTTTGTCCAAGACCCAAGCAGCAAGGTTCTTGAGGAGGCCAGCAAGAGCAAGGGCATCTGAGCTGAGGCCATGGGCGGAGCGTGGGGCATCGAAGGGGCAGGACGATGTAGGAAGCGGAGGAGGCACTTTCTCCTTAGAGGGTGGACAGGTTGAACCACGCTTGACAACTAGGGCTGCAGATGGACCAGCAAACAGTGCCGTACCCTTGCCTTTGCCTTACCTCCCACATGCCCTGCCGACCACTACCAGGTAGGTGCCGACGGCCAGCTTCTCAGAGAGCTGAGGACAGGAGGGGTCAAATCCATGCATGACAACAGGGGGTGAAGAGGAGGAGGATGATACAGCTGGGGGGAGGATGGTAGGGGCCTAAGCTAGGGTCGAGGGGTAGACCCAATAACCAGGGACGCAATGGTGTTGGTGACCATCTAAGCAGTTCTAAAAGAGTAGACAGGGGAGGTATTGCCTGATGGACTGCAAGCCACCATAGGCCTGTAGAAAGTTTCTTCCTACTGTGTGCATATCTCCTAGCCATATAGAGAGAGGGGTGGCCATCCGTGCATAAGCTAAGTAAGCAGAGGCAGCAAGAGGAGTGGGAGGAAGTATCAGTCCCTTAGGAACAAGCCCAAACAGGCGAGACCATCAGAAGGGATGAGATGGTAGGGGGGAGATGGTAGCAATCACCTCTATAGGCAAAAGAGCTATCACAGGGTGGGAGAGGGAGTTTGGAGATATAGTGAGAAATACCAGTAGGTTTTCGTTTTAAAGCGCGTGGAATATACAAGGTGCGGAGCAAGTCCTAGCTGTAGGCTGTCTTTTTTTTTTTTTTTTTTTTTTTTTTTTTTTTTT